>JANHFP010009617.1:149383-160982 GCA_032468135.1 Calamaria suluensis
AAAGCCGCTGAGAGATCTAATAGGACCAGGATAGAGGATTGACCCCTATCCCGAGCCCTCCAGAGGTCATCAACCAATGCGACCAATGCTGTTTCCGTGCTGTAGCCGGGCCTGAAGCCGGATTGAAACGGGTCTAGATATGAGGATTCCTCCAGGTGCTGAGGAAACTGACGTGCCAACACTGTCTCAACAACCTTCACTAAAAACGGAGAGTAAATATGAGAGTAAATCATGGATAATAACAGGGCTAAGATCCTTTGCAACTCCCAATTCAGATAGACAGACAGGTACTGACCTATCAGTCAGATATTGTCATAGTAAACAAAGATCAAAAGACAGTGGGGATGATAGATGTATCAGTGACGACATAAGGAAAAAGGGAGTATGAAAACCTAGAGAAGCACCATGGTCTGATACCATTGTTGGAACAACACAAGACCCCTCACATCTTGGACATAAACTGTTTCAACTTCTACCCTCAAAACAACGCTATAGAACACCACACACCAGAGCAACTAGACCCAAGAACAGTTTTTTCCTGAACACCATCACTGTCAAACTATTTACTAAGTCTGCATTAATCTTCTCATCATTCCCATCACCCATTTTTTTCCACTTATGACGGCATGACTGTAACTTTGTTACTTGTATCCTTACTATTTATATTGACTGTTTACTAATGTGATTTGATTACTTACTTGTTCCCTATGACTATCATTAAGTGTTGTACCTTATGATTCTTAATGAACATATCTTTTATTTTATGTACATCGAGAGCATATGAACCAAGACAAATTCTTTGTGTGTCCAATCACACCTGTCCAATAAAAGAATTATATTCTAAAACGATGTAGAAAGGAAAGACTGGCTGTAGTAGCACTCAAAAGTGGAGCTCCTAAGCTGGGAGGGTGGTTCCAGTGATCCCAAGAACAACAGTATAGCTCTATCCCATCATAGATCTTCTTAGCTTGAATATTATGATGATGGTAAACTTTCATGGTTTACCCTCTTCATTTGCTGGAGGAGCCTCTCTGGGAAATTGAGGGTCACTATTTTTGCATTACATTGATTAGAGGAGATGAAATATTGCATTAGGTTACCCAAAGAAATAATATCATTCACTATATCTATAGATCAAACCATAGATTCAAAATAATAAAACATGATATGGAATTACCCCCAAACACCAACCCAAATTCACTTATTTCCCCATAAAATTGTGATATAACAAGTGTATTGGGTTACCACCACCTGAATCTGAGATGTTTCAGCTTCCATCTTCAGAATATAACTTTCTTTTAAGCCTAAAAACTACAAATTTCTTTTTAATTTTATGCTGGGATTCAGATTTCAAATAGCAGCTGGAGCTATGATAAAGCAATAAATAAAGCAGAACCAAGACTATTTTTACTACATCTGATTAATAATTTCCCTCTTATGTTTCTGGAGTGGTTTTCTAGAAATACCATCTAGGTGATTACATTAAAAAATTGGTGCTACAGAATGTCAGAGGACCTCAGTGTAGAATTGATGGCAAAAACACGGTTTCTTCAAAGTTGTTGAAGATATTGATTTCTAAAATAGAAGTGATCTCTAAAATGGAATAGTAGCAATGGTTAAACATTAACTCTAATAAACCTACATCATTCCGCAGTTAAACCAGCTATGCTCTAGCTACAGTATGAGTCTCCACCTTGAGTTCCATTTGGAACTGTCCAGGGTGCTAATTTGAATCTCAACTCTTCTTCTTTTTTTACCCTAAACCTTGCCCTGAACCTAAATAATTTCAGAACTCCACTTGGGCCTTGACACTCATACAGCATCTCCAGAAGATACGTATCAGCTCTGTCTGACTGCTATTACTAGAATAAATATAGTATCCCCCAGAGGATTCCAATTTACCCTTATCTTACATAAATTTATTTAATTTACCTTTAGCCCTAACTCTATTCAGTTTTAGCTGTACACAATGTACAGTCATCACTTCACAATTCACCAGGATTCAAAACAGCATGGAAGTTTATTTCAGTTATTCATAAGGAATTTTAAGGAAATGATTGCCTTTCCCCACATCCTCTGAAAATTCCTCACAGAGACAAAGAGATCTGTAGAGTGCTTCCTGTGAAGCATAGAGGCCTGCAATTCCTGGGTGGAAGGGTTTTCTATTTTCTCATAGGGGAATTTGGATCTCAACCAATGTTAACATTTTTGTTATTACTCAGTGTGACACATTCTCTGGAAAAGAAGAATGGAAACCATGGACAAAGGCAATAGATACATCTCTAAATCCACAGGGGAAGAATGGAAGAAAGTTTCTAATTTAAGCAACTTTCTGAAGTATGATTCATATTAAAACAAATCAAGAAAGGAGTCTTGATGGCTATAATAAGCTTGAACCGCATGGTTACTTCTGGTTTATTGGTTAATGGCCATGTTCCCAGCACAAGCTATTGACACAGTGTTCAGCTTTGCTTAAAATTAAGAATAATGGTAAAACAATCTTACCATTTTGTATTCTTTCCAACTTTTTTGGAAATCCAGGCTCCCATCTTCTCGGTGTTGTATTACTGTCCAGCCTCCTCCTGCAGTCTCCATGTTGCAAAAAACCTAGGCATAAGAACATAAACGCATAAACATCTCTATGCTAACTTGTCTTGAACCAGCCTACTTACTTTCCTACTGTCAGTAATAGCCATTTCCTAGAAAGAGTTACTATTAAGGTAAATAACATGCTAATGTAGAAGTCCTGTCCAGTGGTGAAATTGAACTGATAGTGATAAAATCTACCAGTCTGGTGAACTGGTAGTAAACAAAAACTACTGGGTGGCCCAAACTGGTATTTCCAATTATCAGCTGTGTTACACGATTTATATTCTCCAGAACCTGCTTTCTAGTGAATCTAAATAGTGTGGCACAACTGTTTTCCCTCTCGCTGTTCTAGTTACCTTCAAATGGCTCCTTTTTCCATGCGAAGCACACGCTTGGTGCACCATGTACGCATGGGTAGCAAACTGGTGGCGATTTCACCACTGCTCCTGTCCCCCAGTTCTCAACTCAAAAAAAGAAAAAGTTGGACATCAAGGCTTATATCTTTCAATAAAACAGAATAATGCACTTAGTTTTTATCATTCTTACAGGCCATCAAACTTTATGAAGTAATGAAATTCATAGGTTAATTCTGTGAACCATTTAAATATTTGTAAAATCAACTGCATCTAACTTCAAAGAATACCAAAGTCGCTTTATGTTCAGATTTCTACCAGCGCTCATAAAATCAACAGGTCACTGTTTTGGTTTGGAGCTGGGGAGGGGAACTCCTCTGCCATTGTGTTCTGAATTATTTCCAAGGCCTGTGAATTGCAACAGTCCCTTTTATAAGTAGGTGGCTAAATGGGAGATTGCCTGAAAGGTTCAGGTAAGGGCTAAACTTCAGGAAATGAGCCTTTTGGATAGTTTTTGTATTATAATTCATGGGAAAGTTGCTGTTGCCATGCGTTACTAGCCAGGTTTATTACTATTTCTTTACTTTATCTTTTTATTTTAATGATAGTTTGTGATTTCATATTTTCAGAAGCCATATAATGTCTTATCACTGTGGTGTCACAAAACTCTTCCAAATAATTAAAAATACTTAACTGCTTAATATGCACAGGGAAAAAATCATAAATGTGTGTTTTGTACAGTAACCTAATTTGATTGTCTCTATCATAAACTTTAAACCCCATGGATTTGGTATGTCCCTTCTATGTTTTATTTGTGGCATATATTTTTTTCCATTTTAAGTGGTGCTCTGTGACTCTTCCTTAATTGCAAGGTTCTAGCTATGTTGCGTATGTATTGTTTCCTTCACAATTGTTTTATTATAAGAGCATTCTACAGCGTGATTGCCTTAGAACAGTGATGGCTAACCTTTTTGCCATTGCGTGTCAAAAGTGGGGGGTGCCAGGGTTTTTTTTTTTGCATGTCTGCATGTTCACACCCATAATTCAATTTGCCCCACCATTCCTAGAAAGGTTCTGGAGCCTGGGGAGAGTGAAAAACAGGCCCAGGGCCCTGGAAACAACCTCCTTCCCAACTTCAAGGTGGGCCCCAAAGGCCCGAAAAATCAGCTGTCCAGCACCCCTATGCGCATCAGAGCTGAACTAGGGTAACACTCATGTGCCCACTGATAGGGCTCCATGTGCCACATGTGGCACCTGTGCCATAGGTTCGCCATCACAGCCTTAGAATATGATTATTCAATTATTAAATGCTGGGTTTGGTAATAGTGTTTGCTTCATGGTGATCCCTATTCAACAGGTCTTCCAAAATATAAAACTGACCAACTTGCATTCATTAGAGTACATTGATTAATATATTAAAATATGGATTAAGTACCATCACTACCATGGCCAACACCTTCAACCTCCTGCTGTTCTATGAAGCTGCAGTTTCTGCTGTGTATTTCCCAAGTAAATGGTTCCGTTAAATTGTAAATGCTCTTTTGAAATGCATGTATTTGAATGCTTATATAATCAAGCTGAAAGAGTGCCAGAGCGCTCTCATTGTCATCCTGTAAGAAAAGACTATGCTCTGGGCTAACAATAGGTTTGAAAGCTCATATCAATTCATTACAAGTCAGTATTATCTGTTCTCCTGCAGGATCATAAAAGGGAACCAAATTTATGCATTTGCTGGTAGTGTAAGTGTTCCTTTGAATGGTTTTCTTCTTCCAACCAAGCTTTTATATCTTTTGCTGAAACCATCTGATGCCTTTTGCCTGAAGATGAATGGTTCATACCACGGTTGCTTGGTTGTTTCCATTACATGACTTTGATTCTATTGTGTGTCTTTGATACTTTCACATACAGCCAAAGACTGCTGATTGTCTTTTGTACAGTGCTCCAAAACTGTGAACTTTATACCAGAAAGAAAGGACAAAAATCCAAGGGGAGAAACAGTTTGGCTCGGGGCTTCCTTCCATTATAGCATTTGAGTTCAAACATTTATCTACTGCCTGGGGCTTCATTGGTCTTGGATTTATAGCAGGCATTCTCAAGTACTTTTCAAACATTATCAGGCTTCAACAGAACACAAAGATCAGTCTTCTAAACATGTTTTTCAAATATTCAAATATTTTTACTCTATGTAAAAAGTATATGTTTCAATGATGCAAGAAGGGAACTATGCATTGCACTTTGTGTGCTTTTTTAATGACAAACTGGGATGGGAAAGTGGGATAGATAGAAGTTGTACAGCTCTATTTTTTTTAAAAAAAAATCTTTTCCTACATAAGTTTAAAGGGTTTTTTTTTTTGCATTTTGAGTATTAAAGAAAGAAAGAAATGAACAATGACAGTGAGATTTACACCACTAAATTATTCATTGTGTGGTCTGCTCATCTCCATAGCAATGGATTGGATAGCAACACCTGCCACAGTAACAGGAGTGGCAGGGTGATTATAAACATTAGCTTTCCATCATTCAAGCCAAGAAATGTCCTTCACTGGCTCCCGTCCCAGACAAGGTCAAGGCAGTCAGCCATTAAACACCTTTTAGCATGTTTTGAGGTTGAAACCTGAACGCACACATCGAGACACCTAAGGAAAAAGGCAGAATTTCACATTGTTCTGCTTTTCTATTTTTACAGTGTAAACTGGGCATGTTTATAAAAAGATGTGGAGGAAAGGCTTCGGGCACTATGGGACGAAGGTCACAGGACAAGGGACATATACAGGGTGGGATCGAAATTGGTACGATGGTGGATGGAAACTTGCTCCTTTCATTTACGCACCATAGCTGTTGAAAAGAAGCAGGTTTTCATTAAAGCACCTCCTCTTCTTTTCAAACTTCTCTGCCAACTTGGGGGGTGGGGGTGGGAGATTGCAGCTGTGTTAAGAAGCTGATTACCTAAAAGTGAGGTTTCAGGTGCCCCTTCAAAAAAATAACCCCACACTTGTCCAGAAACAGGGGTATCAAACTCTTGGACCACACATGGCTGGATGCATCACACGCTGGCCTCGCCCACCCACAATTTAGCGAAGGGGGAGAATGTTGCGATACATCACGTGATGACAATGTGATGCTGCAAGGTTCTGCCCAGAAACCTGAAAAAGGTACAGTCTTACTGAACAGTAATGAGAAGTTGTGCACATCTTCACCTAACACTTGTAGTATTTCATTTGTGAAGAAGTGGACGCCCTGCTGAGAACAACCCCAAGTTTAAGTTTAAGTTTAATTACATTTAATTACATTACTCTCCTTTCGGACTCAGGGTGGTTCACAGCCAGCAATTAAAATACAATAGACATAACCTACTTTAAAATTACAATTAAACTACCTGGCTGATCGGTATAAAATCCATTAAAATCTATTAAATTATTTAAAACCCCAATTTAAATATCAGTTAAAACCCCAATATACCATTACTACCCAAGGGCCCCCGATGTATCTTGACTCCCTGAATTGATAGAGAAGTTTGCGCTAGGCCTTTAAAAGAGAGAACATCTTGTGTTATTGAAGTTCAAATTATACTGAATATTTCAGTGTTTTTATATGAGTGGTTGCTCTACACGCTTCACTTAACATCATGGTAAGACTCCAGTCCAATGAACATTGGTTGGATTGCTGGAGTAGTAAAGAATAATAAGTCTGGAAGAAATCATTCTTTATCCTAGTCTCCAGGGAGTTTCTTTTACTCCACTTTATGGTTTGTTTGCTTTTCCTACATAGAAAACTCTTATGTATAGGAAACAACGTACATAACTGACCTCTAACTTGCAGATCCTTGTAGCAAAACCTGCACATGGAGTTTTTCCTGCCTCCAATATAGCATTTGATTAACATAAACAAGGACATAAAAACGCCTATCATAAATGTGCTTGAGAAGTCTTTGCCAAAAAGATGAATAGGTGGGATACAAATTTATCCTAAAGACTTGAGACAGAGTGAAAAGCTAAATTTTCTTAACCCAGCCTCTCTGTACTTCTGTAATTCGTAAGATATTTTGGGAGTTTAAGAAATAAAAAGGGTGCATGTAGATTCTTTGGGACTTTGTAGCTTAACTCTTAAGTCTTGTTTCTTAAACTTCCAAATGCAAATCTTTTTTTTAAAAAAAAGTCTTCCACTTTTGGGTGCCACAAAAGGGCTGATGGTGGTCTGAATTTTTCTATACTGCAGTAACCACACAAACATCTTCAAGTCTTCTTCCGTAAGAGATAGAAGATCCATACAGCTCCACCTGCCTGTTCTTCCCCTGCAATTTTTCCCGGTATTCCAAAGGTATGGTACAAAAAAGGAACTACAGAGAAAGTCATTTCTGCATATTTCTTGCAGCAGGAGGAATTAAAAGCAGGGGTGGTATTTACCAAAGGCCAATTCTAGTTCCCTGACTTTTGCACAACATCTATTTGAATGGATTAAATGTTTAAAAAGAAACACATACTTTTCTTTACCTTTTTAGGTTCGGATATGTTAGTAACATAAATTGTGTAGACACCGCTTTTATTAAAACCAGCTTGGTATGCATCTGCGCAGTCTCTGAATGGCTTCTCTTCTTCCTTTTTTGCGTTCTTTAGCAAAACTGCAAAACAGAAAATGAATATGATATTGACATCTGCAGTAATAACCCACAGCACGTCTTCAACCAGTTGTGGCATTTCTTCCAGTGACAAGGTTAGCCAGTTTACTTTTCCTGGCAGTTTTCTAGACATCAACAGCAACTTGATGCAGAAATCAATAGCATAGTCTGAACAGAAGCTACTCAGTTCCATTTCTACATGACAGGCATGGAAGCGGGAGCAACTCAAAAATATGACTCGCCTGTTAATTGTCTTAAAGCTATAGTTAAACTTAAACTAAACTTTGGGTTGTGCAAGCTTTTTAAGCTGGGAATAGTTTGAGGCTTTCAAGTGAAATACTAGAGGCCATACTTCAAAGTTAATGAGTTGCATACTGAACACAATTTATCTGATGATTTAACATGTATTTCACATTTTCTACCTTCTATTAAATTGCATGTTACAGTGGCAGAAGTACAGTGGAGAAACCCTGGGGCTACTTCCAAACTTGTGGGAGGTCACCTGTGGACCCTATTATCTCAGGATGAAGATACTGGACTAGTAATCACATGAGGGATATGGGCAAAAAAGCTACACCTTGAAAATTAATTGCAATTAATTCAGTGAACTAACTTCTAAGTACACATATATACCAATGAGGAAATTGGTATAACTCATAACTCCTGGACTTATTCAATTATATCCTAACTGATTATGAATCACAGTTTCTAACTTAAATGCTTTTTATAGTTTATACATGTCAAAAAAATTATGTGTAAACTCAGCTAGTACTTGCAGAACCTGCACTTAAAACTATATAAGAATCTAAATTAACCTGAAACTCTCGGTGACTGCACTACAGTACAGATCTATATCAAGAAACCTAAATATATTAATGACACAAAGGGTTGGTGATTACATTGCTTACACATACTCTTTCATCTTTACGTGGGGGAAAGTTGAAAAGTCAGCTTTTTCATAATTCTTTTTCTGACTCCCTAATATACCTTGATGGAGGATATTGTTTTGAAGATAAGAAAACTTATTTCTTTTAATCCTATAGCAATATAAGATCAAATATAGGATCAATGTAAGAAAGATTGTGGAAGTTTCTAAGCCTTTCCTTCATTTTGATATTACCTGTGGTACTTAAAACTCTAAACTGTTAATTCAGATTATAGAGATTGTTACTACCGTACTTATGTAAAACCAATGTGGCATTTGTTAAGACCTGTGTAAAATCAAAAGAGAAATGGGTATTTGTAACTGGTTTGAAATGGTTATAGAAATCAAATAAAAATAAGCTTTTTGTAGCATTGTTATTTATTTATTAATTTTTAATAAAAAGCTTTGTTTAATAAAACGAATCCGAAAAGGAGAAAAAGCAACCTTTGGGACTGCTAAGCGCCAACAATGTTCTTACACAACAGGCTGCAACATAGGAGAATTTAGGGTATATAAGATAAGCCAGTCCTAAGCCTTCTTTATCAGTATTTCTCCATGACTTTAAGATGTTTGGATCTCAACACCCAGAATTCCCCAAGCTGGATAGAGAATTCTGGGAGTTGAACTGCACACATCTTAAAGTCACAGAGGTTCAGAAACAAAGTTCTTCACTATGCACAACAGTAAAATCATCCTTAGAATATATGCCTAAAGTCAATGGGATGTCCTTCAAGATAAGTCCTTCAACACAAGTCTAATACATTCCCAGAAGCTAAAGCCCATCACCCAGGATCCACTATGCTCTCTCACAATAGCTGCCTTCTTTTGAATGACTTTGGGCCAATTTCCTTACCCACAGAAAATAACCAAACTTAATGGTTTTTTTTACAGTTAATATTCCTCTAGGCTGAAAAAGCATTTATCTGCTCAATTCTTACCTCTTAAGATATTTTTAAATAGCCCTGGGAAGAAAGGTTACTTTGGGGGGGGGGGGGAGAGAGAGGGAGGTTTGATGAGTCTCTCCCTGTTCCTTGTGTGTTTATATCAAATGAGTTTCTCAGCATGGCAAATTGGAACAAAAGCTTTCTTACAGGTGCCTTTTCTTCCCCCAAACCTGGCGTGAAACTGAGCTGCAAGCGATTGATGTTCTTTAAGGAATCGGATGCTTTTTTTCTTTCTCCCCACTTCACACACTGTGTCCATGAATATGTGGACAAAGAATGATGTTTGCTTTGCTGGCAAAATGCCAACCTGTAATTACTCCAGGATGGAGCACCCCCCTGCAAACCAAGTCAAAGGGCTTCCTATGCCAAGAGTCCGCTGCACCTGGAATGAACTACAATGCAGCTTGCCAAGTGCGCCACAGCTGGCCCTCTAAGCAGCCACCCCACCAGCAGGCATTTCCCAAGAAAAAGTCTGCTGGTCAACAGGCAGCTTTAGCTTAGACTCCATGCTGAATATCCTTTCGTGGAAAAGAAAAATACTGCAGTCATTAATTGGACATTCAGGCAGGGGAAAAACATATCTCATGGTCCTTGTAATCTTGTGGTCCCGAGTTCAGTCCTGCGGCTCTCTAGGCAAAGCTTTCTGAAGCCTGTTAAAATACCTCCTTGGAGGCATCTACTGGGATAGATGGACCACTGGATGAATAGAAGAAATGGCTGCACAGTTCTTACTGACTTCTTTACATTTTCTGCATAAATCATCTCAAAAGGTTCACCTTCCTAGCGCACAAAATTTACATTTTGCTTTGAGTTTGTTTTCATGAGAAACTTTTCACAGACTTCTGGCTTTTCAAGAGTGACATAAAGTCTTGAAACAAAATTACAAGTCACTGTTTCAATTTCTTCTGCTACAGGTAATTCTCGTTCAAAAGGCGTTCCTATGACACATTGGTTTTCCTAAAGGTAAAGGTTCCTCTCACACATATGCGCTAGTTGTTCCCAACTCTACAGAACGTTTGAAAGCCAAAGAGCCAGCGCTGTCTGAAGATGTCTCCATGGTCCTGTGGCCGGCATGACTAAACACCAAAGGCACATGGAACACTGCTACCTTCCCACCAAAGGTGGTCCCTATTTTTCTACTTGCATTTTTAAGTGCTTTCGAACTATTGGGCTGGCAGAAGCTGGGACAAGTAACAGGAGTTCACCCCATTACATGGCATTAGCGATTCAAACTGCTGAACTGTCGACCTTCTGATTGACACACTCAATGTTTTAGCCACTGAGCTCCCTTTTGGTTTTCCTAGTAGACCATAAACAAATAGAAAATTCCAACTACACACTCAAAGTAATAAAATAATCAGCATAATACTTTGTCCAAAATTGTTCCATAGCCATTTAATTTCATAGTGATTTGGAAGAGCTAAAAAAAAAAGATAGGCATAAGTATACCAGCTCTTTCCAATGTAATATCAGATACATTTTTACTAGAACTATAGCATTCTTAGTTGAAAAAAATTGCTAGTAATTTTGGAAGCTGTACTCTAAACATATTTGGAAAGCCACCAAGTCAACAAAGCTATTGTGCAGGGATTGTTAAATGATGAATGAAAGTTAATTAACCCGAAGAAGATAATCAACTTGAAAATTGAACAACCATTTATAAATTGGTCTCTTTGTATTTTTGAATTCTTCTAATTACCTTGCGGATGGTTCCCATTTTCTATTGAAGATAGGTTGGTGATAAAGCTGATGAAGTCTGATTATTATAAGTATTCATTAGAATCACCTCATCAATTAAATTCTAGGAAATGTCTTGGAATGAAGTTGTCTAATGTCAGGTGGGAAGAATCAGGACCTTGTGCTAAGTTCCAGTTAAGCTGATTTATTGCTTTTTCATATATGCAAGAAACTATTCAATTAACAATCATCACTAAATTGGCACTAGATAAGAGTTAACAGAATTCAAAGCAGTTGGACTTGGACTGCTTGTGGGATTGTAATGATTCCTTTCTTAAGTCCATCCCAAGGTGCTGCCTCTCATTCACCTACACCTAAGCTGTATATATAACAAGGTAGGATAGCGTATCAAAATTATAATATGAGGATTTCAATTCTCCATAACATTATTGCATTACTGTTAAATGATCTTGGCTACCGGATATCATTTATTTAT
>JANHFP010009618.1:5505-26832 GCA_032468135.1 Calamaria suluensis
GCTGTTTTAAGAAAAAAATATATGGCATTTTTATTTTAACTACATTACAATATTTCATTAATTATATAAATCAGAAATCTTTGAACATGTGAATGCTAGACATAGAGTGAAGGCTGAAGGAACATATAATGGCTACATCCCGCTGCCTATTGGCCTCTTATTTTTCCCAGGCTCTTTGTGCTCAGTAAAGAGATCTGGAGAGGAGCTATAATTGTCTCAATCCAATTTGAGCTTAGCTCACTCAGAGGTCATGACTGCAAGAGCATCAGATCAGGAAGAAATGAGGCAGAGAAAACCCACAAATGCAGGGGGGGGGGGCACAGATAAGCAAGCATAGTCTGAATAGGAAGGGATGGATTAATGGTTGCAGAAGTTGATGGATGGAGAAATAAAAAGACAAGCATAGAGATTTTGTATTTCTCAAAAAAAACATCATTAATTTGGAGGAAAAAAGAAGGGTTATCAAGCTTTATGACCACAACTTGATAGCACCTTTACATCAGGCATGCATAGAGTAGAGTAGAGTAGAGTAGAGTAGAGCAGAAAAGAACAGAACAGAATAGAATAGAATAGAATAGAATTTTTATTATCTAAGTGTGATTGGACACACAAGGACTTTGTCTTGGTGCATATGCTCTCGATGTACATAAAAGAAAAGATATGTTCATCAAGAATCATACGGCACAACACTTAATGATAGTCATAGGATACAGATAAGCATGAATGAAGCTACACACAACAGTTGCTCAGAATTAGGAATCAGAAGACATAAAATATTTTTATAGTCTCAAAGGTTTAAATTTATGACACCTAAATCATTGTTTTCTGCTTGCATATTGGTTATCTGTGGCCAGTCAACCGTCTCAAGATTATATTATTAAAGCAATCTGCAAATTGCCTTTTGCTTGTTTCCATTCTCACCTATTAGTCATTTAAAACAAAAATAAACCCTGTCAGACAAAAAAACAGGGCAAGTTCAATATGTACATGTCATAATAATTCTACAAGGTTTTTTTGTTTTTTTTTTTATCAAGCACGACCTAGACTGATAGAATTTGAGGTCACTGACTCATGTGTACTTTTTGCACCCTAGAGTCAGACGCGACCAGACAGAGGAAATCTTTATCTTTACCTTTTATCTTTCTGCTGGATTGCAGGCTGGCATGGCAAAGATTTCCCATCACAGATAACAATATAATTAGTTAATGGAAGTAATAAAATACAAATTTGTTTATAAGGGTCATTTGTCCCTTTTCAGACTGTCAAAAGTAGACAAGCAAGTGTTTACCACATTTGCCCTGGGCAAATGACTCCCTCTTAAAATACTTTACGAAGAGTCTTATGACAGATACGTTGCTGGAATGAGAAAGTATACATATTCATGAAAAAGATTTTTTTTTTCAGTTTTACTGTTTTGTTTTTGAATGTTGCCTGCGTTCATCACCTGCTTAGGTCTATTTGACAGCTAATTAATTTTCCTCTGCCATAAATGTATCCAAGATTTCCGCATTGCTCAATGAAATTTATTCAACATGACAATTAATACATTGCAAGTTGAAGTCTTTAATGGATAAAAGTAAACTCCATGTCACAAGAGCCTACAGATTACAATATCTCTTCTTGGTGGGACCAGCCCATGAAGAGGACGGCATCCTCTGATCTTACGAATTATTACTTCAGGCAGTTTTCATAAAAGCACAAAGGAATCTTCCATAAGGCTTCTTTTCAGATAAAGATATTCCAGGAAAGGATAAAGAAATTCAATCAAGGGTAATAATGGCTCACATTAGAGATGTGGTGATGGTGGTGTGTGTCACGTGAAAGATAAAAGCACAGATTTGAATGAGGAACTCTCTGTGCAGATTTCTATGCAATAATTATCTGCAGTCTTCAGATAAGTGCATGAGATGAAGATAATTACTCATATTGCCTTCCTAATTCCCTGCCTTTCCTTTCTTAATTCAATTCACCAAATGCAGCTCAGCTCTGTGTACTAATTATGTATTAAGCTATCCTCATTCTTCACTGTTCTGTAAGGCAGAATAGGTCATTGCGACTGTTTCCAAGAAGCTGGTATCTTTCCATGTTGATTAATTTTTCCCACGTTACCCTGGCAGGTAACTTATATTGAGCTATAAAAAGGTAGCACATTTCAGAGATGTCACAAACTCTTTGCTTATTTTGCATCAAATTAGATTCTGGGTTCTATGCAGTCAGATTTGATATTCATTTCATCTTTGACTTTACTGTTATGCAGCTTAGCTCAGCAGAATTTCTCCAACTATATCCTTCAATCCTCTTGTTTTCACAATGCACTTCTGCTGTATTTTTGCATCAAAATGGGTTAGCTTGGCCATAGGAGAAAAATGATGTCTATATAACACCTACGGTTGGGTACATCTGCTCTTGAAATAGTTGGAATAGTTTATGGAAAAGAAGAAAAAGAAAGAAAAAAGAAAGTAAAGTAGAGCTGAATGTCCCAAAGGTAAAGGTGCTTTTTCAAGAGGCAACTGGAATTTCTGTTTTTTCTTTGAAGACGTTTCACTTCTCACCCAAGAAGCTTCTTCAGCTCTAACTACGTGGTGGGTGGGGAATGGAAGGATTTATATTCCTTGCGCACAGCTGGCCATTTTCATTCTTTCATGAGTCATTAAGGTCACCTGGAGGTTTATGTTTCATCAGGGTCACTTGAGTAGTGAAAATGGGTTTAGAGCCTTCTTGGAACTGTTGAAAGGACTGTGTTGTAGATTGGAGATAGATTATATCATATCCCTTCCCCTCTGTTCAGAGAGGGATGTTCAATTTTAACATAGATAGCCTCTTTATCTGGTCTTTCAAACCAGTGCATGGCACAGCATAGAAGAACAAACACATCAGGACTAGATTCAGCAGTCCATCTGCTTTTATAAGACGCAGGCCCCTCTTTTGAAGACAGCAAAGTCCACGTTTTGGGCAGAGAGGACCAGTGGTTTCAACAGTTCCAAGAAGGGTCCACACCCATTTGCACCACTCAGGGGACCCTGATGACACAGATAAACCTCCAGGTGACCTTAATGACCTGCTAAAGGAATGCAAATGACCAGCTGTCTGCATGGAGTATAAATCTTTCCATTCCCCACCATGCAGTCAGAGCTGAAGAAGCTTCTTGGATGAGAAGTGAAACATTTTCAAAGAAAAACCAGAAAGTCCAGTTGTCTCCTGAAAAAGTACCTTTGGGACAACCATGACCTGAATGACTACATAGACATAAAGAACTGAATACAATAACTATGAGACTGTGTGTTTCTATTTATTGTTTTTTCAAAATCTTTAGCCTCTCAGGGCTGCCGACTCCATCTTTTTATATTAAAAAATAATCAGTGGGAACTATAATCCCATTTTAAAGTAATACAAAGCTTTCAAGTAATTATTTCAAGAGTGAAGAATAAAGGTGGGTAAAGCTGACCCCAGTGGAGCTGAGAAGCATGACCAGCTATTATGAATTCAATTGTTAATGGAGCTTCATATACAATATTCCCTATATAGGATCAGAGTTTGAAATATTTTTATGGTCTACACTTCTTTAGTCTGTGTTTGGTGAAATCTTACATTTTCTTCATCATGAAACAACTTGTTAATACGATTTCAGTACAAGGCTTCTTTAGCTTAACAGTAAATTAGTATACTGCATGGACCCACAGCCTTACCAAGTATTAAACAGTAAGTGTGGTGAAAATAGCTTGCTGTCATTTTCTCTTACCTAAAAGAGAAGATTGCTTTTTCTTTAATTACACGGTATTGAATTGAAAATCAGGTGGTGCAACATGCTTCCTTGACATTCCCATGGAAACCTATAGAGGCTATTTGCATGCCTTGTTATTCTGTATAGTAATAGCTTCAATCATCATAACTACTGTCATTTGTTTATCAAATGTCCCCTGGGGAGCCATCATTAGTCATTGGTAAAACTCATGGAAGTTCATTGCAGGCTAGCAATCAACTTAGCATAACTCTGTAGCTCAATTGCCACTTTAAAGTATAGCAAACTACAAACCCCAGTAGGCTAGTATTGATGCCACTTGACTGTAAAATTTTAAGAAAGTCATACATGGAAATCATGAGGAAATCATATTATTTGAAATATATTATTCAAATATCAGGATTATTAATCGCTGATTTCTTTGCACATCAATGTGAATGTAATGAAGTTTGAGCATTGGTTACCTAAACTATTGTGATATACTTGGGCCTTCAAAAGTTTTTTTTTTAGAAAGGCATATTCTTTGTGTCTTCATCAGATGTTGAGGACTAGAGAAAGATCTTTCAGGTGGCCATCTCAGTTTGGGAATGCTTCTGAAATCTGTTTTTGGACCTAGTGGTCTATATTGCCTTTAGATTGCATAGTTCTACCTTTCTACTATAACTGACTTAAGCTTGAGAGACATCCTACAGGCTCAGCCAAGACCACCTGCTCCCTGGAAATCTGGTAACCAATCAGGATACATTTCTTATACAGGCACAGGAAAAACTAAGGTGTGGCCCACAGAAGGTATAAACTCAGGACCTCAGTAAACTCAAGGCTCTCTTGCCTTTTGGTTCTTCACCTTGAAGCATGTGAGCCCTTTTCGAATCAGGAACTCAAGCCATGTGATTCCTGACCACCATTCAACCATCTTTCCAAGCAGTCTCCATGTTTCAACTGTCTGTTTCCCCACTTGGAGCTGAACCCAGATTGGTATTTTCTTCTAACAATGGCAAAATGGTTCTTGCCTGTTCCGAATTATTATAGGTGTGCATTTAAAAAGATAAACAATGTGCATAAAATGGTGTTGTTGCACTCTCTGTTAACTTATACTTAAGCAGAGTATTATTTCCCCTACATTCTACCTCTTGTACCTTCAGATATCTTGTTTTTTTAAAAAAGCACATATACACATAATGTTTGTATTATGTAGTAAGTCCCAGGATTTATTTATTTATTTTGAAAAAGAAATATCCTAACAAATAAAGCACAACTCCCCCCCCCCCCTTGTAGTTAGGTGTTTTAATGCAAGATCACATAGGGCTGCTTCCAGATATATTGTTCCTAGTGGTACTCAAACAAAATATATTGGGAAGTGCAGTAATGGAAACATTTGAAAATTGGCAAAGAGGAAATGGAAGTGGTATGCCTCTCTTACCTTTACATTGATATAATTCTATACTTCCATATAATAACTATACAGTGAAATATATTTGAGTATTTAGCATACTATATCAGTTAACCTCAAGCAGCTGCTCTACTGATCTGATCTGTTCAATCTTGGCATAAAACATCTTGGTAAGGTGGTATGATCTTCTCCGTTCTTGGCTATAACTCTCTGACATTAAAAAAAATTGATAGATTCTCAGTCATCCACATCATGATTGTCCCAAAGGTGCTTTTTCAAGAGGCAACTGGACTTTCTTTCTTTTTCCTTGAAGACGTTTTGCTTCTTGTCCAAGAATGTCAGAACTGAAGAAACTTCTTGGATGAGAAGCGAAACATCTTCAAGGAAAAACAAAGGAAGTCCAGTTGCCTCTTGAAAAAGTACCTTTTATATAAACTAGACACTTTTTGACCTTCGCATAGCCTTTTTCTTGGCATAGGTAGATGAACACTGTCAAGAATGAGGTTAGGTGAGATGAGATGAGATGATGAGCAGATGGACATGTTTATGGGATATACCCATCCTCCTTGTCCTTGGCAAAAATGATCAGTCATATACAGGTGGATTTATTACTGACTGTAATCTATACAAACCAGTCAGAAATCCCTACAAAACATATCTCAGAGCAGAATTAACCTGCCCACCTGCTGGATTGGAAAAGGGGTTCACCATTGGTTGGGTTTTTGTTTTGGATGGGAGATGTTAGTAGGATGTCATATCTTCTTTAGGCTTAGTGTTGTATTTTTGTAAGCTGTATTTTATTGTTCCTTCTTTGTTCCTCATACTGGCTTTGGGTAAAGCCTTGATTGTCCATTCTGGACAGTTTATTGCCTCTGAATAAAAAGAAAATAGCTGCAGCCAAACAGCATAGGAAGCTAATCTAATGTTTATTTGTGAATGGGTTTCCTTCCCTTATCCCCCATTATGGTAAGAACTGTAAAAGTGGTTGAGGACCATAAAATACTTGCAATCTACTGAAAGCCTATAAATCAAACCTATTAATGGACCTGAGGTCCTGCTTAGTCACTTGTCTCCCTTGGATGACTCCTCCGACTCTTCCTGGGAGGCTGGCTCAAAGGAGAATGAGCTCATTCCTGGCACATCATTCCTGAATTAATCACTGACCCTCAATGGCCAACAGAAAGAGAATTGCAGGCTACTGCTGGGGACAGCTTGCAGCACAGTGAAAAGGAAAGGAAGGGGCTGCCGTCCATATTAGATCTCAGATCACTGAGGGCAAAGAAACGGAGGTCTGCCAGATTGCTTGGGAGAAGGCCCAGCCCCTCTTTGTGGGCTCCACCAAGAAGCTATTTAGCACAGCAGGCAGAAGGAGGTGTTGCTAGGAAGATCATGTGTGGGCTGTGGCCCTGTGTTTGTTCATTTTTTCTACTTGACTTTTGAGATTCTGAACATCTGTAACCAGTGAGCTAACATAGATGTGCTTTCAGGCTTTAAGTTCGTTTATTGGACTTATTTGTTTGAGCAGATTTCTATTTTTATGGGCTAATTGGCCATTGCCTGGGGGATTAAACTGGGCTTGCTTGTGGCTGGCTTCTTTCGGAAATTTTAAAGCCAGGCGAAGAAAACTGCTGGGAAATACCAATAAAACTCTCCATAAACCACACTGACATCTACGTGTGAGTGAGTGGGGCAGTACAATTCTGCCTTGGTCTTCTTCATTTGGATTACTGCAAAGTTTCCTATCAGTAGAATATAATAGATTTTTTTATTGGCCAAGTGTGATTGGAAACACAAGGAATTTGTCTTGGTGCATATGCTCTCAGTGTACATAAAACAAAAGATACGTTCATCAAGAATCATAAGGTACAACACTTAATGATAGTCATGTGGAACAGGTAAGCAATCAAATCATATTAGGAAACAGTATAATATAAATTGTAATGATACAAGCTCCCCTTGAAGGTACTCAGAAGCTGTAACTGTTGCAGAATGCAACAGTGAAGGTAGTTAAGGGTGCTGATATACCACCTCTGTTTTGAAAGCTGCACTGCACTTTTGAAAATATAAACCAGGGAATTCCAGAACAAAAGCAAAACAAAAGCCTTTAAAACAGTGTAATTAACTAAAAAAATTAAAACATCCACAAAGAAAAAGAGAGACAAAGGGAGAGAGGGAGAAAAAAGGGCCAAAAGAGAAATATTATTTATATATTCCAACAGTTTGTTTTATCTATATTTAATATATGTTTCCAAAAGAAATTCATAAAGATGGTAGCATAGATAAAATATCCCTACTTACTAAAGATAAAATGTCCCTACTTACTAAAGATAATATGACAGCATAGATGAAAAATGGAGCCTGAAAAATGGAAATAAAATCCCTCTATTGAATATAGTGTTCCTCTATGCATCTCTTATCCAGAGGCAGTCCTATGTTTAAAGCTCTATATGTAAGGAGCTTTGCAGTGTAAGAGTTAACAACACAACAAACAACAGAGTTAGAAAGATGAAAATAATGCAAATATGAACTTGAGAAATATAAACCACCAGAACCTGATGGATTACATCCCAGAGTTCTTAAAGAGCTGGCAGATGCTATCTCAGAACCATTGTACTATATCTTTAAAAAATTCTGGAGCACCGGGGAACTACCAGAGGATTGAAAAATAACAAAAAAACTTCAAAAAGTTCAAAAAAAACTTCAAAAAAACAAAAACAACACAACAAAAACACCTGAGATCCAGGAAACTACAGACCAATAAGTCTAACATCAATACCTAGGAAGATACTGGAGAAAAAATATTAACAACAACAACAACAACAATAAACAGATCTATGAACATCTAGAAACAAAGTTATAACTAAAAGCCAGCATGGGTTTGTTAAAACAGATCATGCTAAACCAATCTTATTTCATTCTTTCAAAAGTGGCTAAATTAGTAGATAAGCAAAATCCTGTGGACATCATATACTTAGACTTCAGCAAGGCATTCAGCAAAGTAGACCACAACCTACTTTTGGGTAAAATGTGGGACAGACAGCATCACCACCAGATGGATTTGTAATTGGCTCACAAAACAAGTAGTCCTTAATGATACTACATCTACATGGAGGGAAGTAAGCAGTGGGTACCACAAGGTTTGTCATAGGGCCAGTACTTTTCAATGTCTTCATAAATGATTTAGATGAGGGAATATAAGGAGAGCTCATCAAATTTGCAGATGACACTAAGCTTGCAGGAATAGCCATCACTCCAGAAGACAAGCTCAGGATCCAAAAAGGTCTTGACAGATTTGAACAATGGGCTCTATCCAATAACATTAATTTTAAGGTTTTATACCTAGGCAGCAAAAATCAAAGGTACAAATACAGATTAGGCAAAACTTGGCTCAAAAACAGTAACTATCAGAGGGACCTTGGAGTCCTAATGGACGATCCATGCAACATGAGCCAGCAGTGTGCAGTAGCAGACAAAAAAGCTAATAAAATCCTTAGATGTATAAACAGAATCAAAATCACATGAGGTCTTAGTGCCGCTTTATAAATCCTTAGTAAAACCACACCTGGAATACTGCATCAAGTTTTGGTCACCACATTACAAAAAAAGATGTTAAGACTTTGGGGAAAAGTGCAAAGAAGAGCAATTAAGATGATTAAAAGCCTGGAAACAAAAACATATGAAGAATGCTTGCAGGAATTGTATATGGCCAATCTAGAGAAAAGAAGGACTAGGGGTGACCTGATAGCAGTATTCCAATATTTGAGGGGCCACCACAAAGAAGAGGGGGTTCAACCTCTTTTCCAAAGGACCAGAAGCCAAGACAAGAAACAATGGATGAAAACTAATCAAGGAGAGAAGCAATCTGGAATTAAGGAGGAACTTTCAAACAGTGAGAACAATTATCAAGTGGAACACATTTGCCTTCAGAAATCATGGGTACTCCATCACTGGATTTTTTTCAGAAAAGAATGGACAGCCACTTGTCTTAAATGGTATAGGATCTCCTGCTTGAAGAGGGGATTGGACTAGAAGACCTCCTGGGTTCCTTCTAGCTCTTTACTGATTGATTGATTGATTGATTGATTGATTGATTGATTGAAGACACATTATGGTGATTTGCATTTGCTTTTCCTCAATCAGGGACTGTACCCTAATGGACTGTATTTTATAACTGCTTCATCAGTACTCCTTTTTTTGGCAATACATTTTGTAAGAATTAGGTTTTTAAAAGCAGGATACCTGAAGCTTTAAATAATAAACAAATACAAAAATTCCATGTTTTCGTGGAGCCCATAAATAGGCAGCTGTTTCTGCTATTAACTTCTATCAAAGGACCTTAATTGATGGAAACCATTAAGTACAAAGAGTAAGCATTCCTTTACATTTCTTTTCAAAGTCTTAGTACAAAAAGTCAGTTGTTCTTTAATGGGGACAATAGTAAAATATGACCTTGGAATAGTATTTACAACTCTAAAATCCCTTTTGTATAGAAATGTTTATGTTGAAATAGTGCCAGCATCTGAATAGGATGTGACATACCGGAGACATCCCCTTTGTTTGTATGTGTGAAGCAAAACAAATCAATAAAAACTCAATGTTCAGTCCGATGGAAGTGGCAGGAATGAGGATATGCTCCTGGGGCAGATTCCAGAGGTGAAATCTAAAAACTGTTGCCACCGGTTCTGTGGGCATGGCTTGGGTGTGGCTTGGTGGGCATAGCTAAGTTGACATCATGCATGTCACTCACTCACATCATTCTGCCCAAAATAATTTCAGAGCTTTCTCTTGCCCCACTCTCCAGCCTGGAGAGCTGTGCATCCCCTCCACAATCCTCCATACAAACTTCCCACCTGGTTTCTGCAAAGGCAGACCTCCCCTGCAGGGCGATCCAAAGAGGGGAAGGGAATGCTGCAGAAAAAGGCAGCACAGAAGGCAGGCAAGCATGGCAGGGCCGCGGATAAGTTTGGGGGCGTGGACAGCCAGCGATCGCTACCAGTTCTGTGAACCAGCCCCAATCTCCACTACCGGTTCTACCAAACTGGTCCGAACCGGTAGCATTTCACCCCTGATGCTATGCCATTCCATTCTTTCTCACTATAAAACCAATCTTATACATATAAAAGCAGGGATCCTTTTTATTAGAACATTTTAACATAACAAAATATACCATACAAAAAGAACAAAGGTAGAAAATCAGAGATAAGCAAGAAAGATTTTTTTAAAAACATACAACTATGCCTTTTGCCCTTTTATCTATCAAGTAATTGTTATCTTAAAATTTTCCCCAATCTCTTCATCTAATGTTTAATCCCCATTTACATAGCAATCCTTGAAAGAGTAAGAGTTAATATTCCCCAAAGATTTAGGAAGATTTCTAATCATCTACTTACAATGCATCTCTACAGAATTAGAGATGCTAATCAACAACAACAACCTTTCTGGTAATAATTAATTATTCTAAGATATTCCAAATTGCTTAAATGTCCAATAAAACATCAGATCCCATTTCTTATAAATATTCAATTAATGGAATAACTTGAAAAATGACCAAAGTTTAGAAAAGTCAGCTATAGAGAAATAACACAGCTAAAGTCTGAAAATACAAGGAAAATTAGTCATTTCTGAAACAAATATAACCCAAAGGCTTTACATCATCACAATATAATTAAGCTATTTTTCTTAATTATTTTATAGAAATATGAATTATTTTGTTTCCTGTACAAAACTGGCTGAATAGAACAAACCAGAATATAATCAGACTTTAATTTCATAGATCTTTAGATCATTTCCCTATTATGTGTGTAAATAAATAAAGCTGTTTTTCTCTCCTTAGAGTCCAATTTCAGCTCTTAGTTCAATCAGAGCAATCAGCAGCCTGATTAAGCAAAAATACCATTCTGTTGGATATTTTATTACTTACTTCTTGTTAAGCATTGCAAAGAGCCTCTTAGGATACTTGTTGATTCGGCTGTTGCTCCAAGCTGAAGTGCTTTGGTGCAGAACCCATAATGTGGAATTATGCAGTTTTAAATCTCACAAGAGATTCCATTTCATCTTTAATTTAAAATATAGCTTTTCAAAGCACTAAATTCTGTCTTGCAGGAAGTTTGCAAACTGTTACATAATAGTGAAGCATATCTGAGTCAATACCAACAGAAAAATGCTTTAAACTAGCAGAAAAATAAGTTTAAAAAGCACATTTTTGAAGCCTGATTTTGTATGCACTATTTAACCACACAGATATCAGATATGGATTCAGTTTCTTTAGCATTAATGTGGTAGGCTCAAATTTCTCCCCCTGAGGTTTATGGTTAATGCAGTCAATGTAGAAGATGTAGCTGAAAATAATAGGAAATACAGACAAATTCCTCATTCATTACTAAATTCTGCGTCACATTTTTTTTCTTTCTGAAAAGGATTTTTTGAATAACATCCAAATATTTATTGCACAGATAACATATCTACAATATATATGAACTTCTGGGTTATATTGTACAAATCTGAAAATTGAAAATACAAACAGCAAATTCAACCTGAATCCTAAAATAAGATTCATACTGAATTAGCTATTGACAAGAAGCAATGGATGGAAACTAATCAAGAAGCAACCTAGAACTAAGGAGAAATTTCCTGACAGAACAATTAATCAGTAGAATGACTGGAGAATTCTAGGAGTTGACATCCACAAGTCTTAAAGCTGCCAAGTTTGAAGACTTCTGACATAATAAATTATACTGGTAACCCAAGGTAAAGCGATTATTGGAATAATATGAATAATACTAGAACTCTAACATGGCATAGAGGGTGAGAGAATTCTAGGACAAAATAAGAAACAATTGTGTCTTTTCCTTTCAAATATAGCTGAATAAAAATCCTATTCACTTTTTTCCTCACATTAAAACCATTTTTTAAAATCCTCTAATTTTTATTTAAATATTGGCTTAATTCAGCATTCTCACCAGATTCAATTGTTACAACTAGGTATTGAACTCTACTTGGGAATGTAGAACCTACAGTATTTACCCCCAGATAGCAATTCTCAATCTTGGTAACTCTAAGATATATGTACTTCAACTCCCAGTTCAGATTTGGTTTGTTTATTTATTTATTTATTTATTTATTAGTTATATTTCTATGCCGCCCCTTTCCATGGACTCGGGGCGGTTTACAGCCAAGTTTAAAACAATTTTGTGCAAAATTTACAATTTACACAAAGATGCTTCATTGTGTAAATTACAATTTACACAAAGATGCTTCAAATACATTGAGCAGAAAATATAGCACCTGTCTGCAATTTATTAAGGCAACTGCAATCTCAGAAAAAAGTATAAGCGCTTTAGAGCTGAAGACTGATCGTATGTCTGAACAAAATCTTCCCTCAACCTGATGCTCTCAATGTATCTTGAACTTCAATAATTCTCAATCAACATGTATATATATCTAGAATAGGATTGTTCATTCTAACTATTCAGTACACCAAGAGTACAAAAGTGTGTCTTGCAGTGCATGCTTCTGAGGAATTCCCTAATAGAAGGCATAGATTTAGGAATGTTGATTGTCAGAGTGCACACAGTGTGACTATGTGAGACAACCCAGGAGCAAATACAGTAAACAGAGGTTTGTGTTTAAATAGTGGTTTTATCAACAAAGAATATATACATACATGTACGTTAGTCAGACCTCAAAATAAACAGCAATAAGCAATTACAGCACAAAGCACACATAGATAGAGAGTACGCCCGAACAGGGCCTCTTATTAGTACAGGCTCTTAAAGTGATATCAGCCAAAAAACCTTGCTGACTCAATCCCAGCATTACATCATTGCAGCAGCTGGTCAGTTCTTAAATCATTACCCTGATAGTTATTATTCAGTTAGTCCAAGAAGTGAATGTTTTTTTGTGAATATAAAAGAAAGATCATATTTGATGGAACTGAATTTTAAAAGAAACAAGTAATATGTCAGAAATGTTGGTTTTTTTGTAGAAATTTGATAAGTAAAAGAGGTCTGTTGGAGCGATATTGCTATAAACTTTCATTTATATTCAGCAGAAATGACTAGCACATATGTGCGAGGGAAACCGTTACCTTTTTATATAGACAGAGATTTTAAAAACCACTGTATCACAGTAATGCTGTGTCATCTTATGTCATCCTTTTAATGATTCCGGATACTGGCTAAAGAAATTTCTTACCACCCAGGAATGTAGTGCATATATCAGTAATTTGTTCTGAACGCGAGAAACTGTAGAAATACTGGGCCTCCAGTTTCTTAGGAGAATATTTGATTTTTCTTGTATTTTTAGCATGTCTAAGTCTGGATCCAATTCATTTAAATGGACTCCATTTCAGAAAGAATGTGCTCCGGATGCCCCCTCCCTTAACTCCACAATTAGGGCCAAAGAAGACAAGACGTGAAACTATGATCAGATTAACAGGGACTCACAATATCTCTCAGCATACATTTTCCTAGTAAGCTCATAGTGAATTATAACTGGGAAAGTTGCCCCACAGTATTTGAAAGTGGTATAACTCAAATCACACCATCATAGGTGTTCTGTTAATAACACAATCGACACCAACGTAATTAATAAGGGTTTATTAATTACCTGAACCTAACGATACCAACAACCGGCAACAGCTACAGAGGCTCAACACACTCTGCCTCAGGAATGACAGCTTATATATATCGAACCCGAGCCAATGAAAACGCTGCTTGGCTCCCACTCAGACAGAGCGCAACAACAGCCAATCAGCTACGGCTTCTGATCCTGCCCGGATACAACAATAGGTTCCAAGGGAGTTTGTGCCAACTCACAGATGTTTTCAAAACATACACTTCAGCTAAGATGCCCATTAAAATTGGCTTTGATCCAACAGAAAATTACTTGAGCAGATAAACTCCAATCATTAAAAACAGCTGTAAAAGAATGCAAAGCTGAAGCTATCTGGAGTAAGCAATTTAAGACATTTGTAGCAATTGTAACACTGACATAATCAGTTACCCCATTTTGACAACATATTTTACCAAGCTCATTTTTTTTAGAAGATTTGAGAGCCAGCTTGCAGTAGTGGTTAAGGCATCAGGCTAGAAACTGGGAGAACATGAGTTCTATTCCTGTCTTAGGTGGGTTATCTTGGGTCAGTCATTTTCTCTAGCCCTAGGAAGGAGGCAACATCAAACCACTTCTGAAAAACCTTACCAAGAAGGCTGCAAGGATTTGTCCAGACCACGGGTGTCAAACTTATGGCATCACATTGTGGTCACATGACGTTTCATGATGTTTCTTTCCTTCATGGAGCTGGGGTAGGCATGGCCTGCACATGACACGTCCAGCCTGTGAGCTACCAGTTTGACACTCTTGATCTAGGCAGTCTCCAAGAATTGGACAAGACTCAATAAAAAAGGTCAAAGCAAGAATAACAATGCCATAACCATGCCATTTTTGATAACAAGTTTTTTTACCAAGTTTATTTTTTTAGAAGATTTGGCAGTTTATTGGACACTTAGAATTAAACCGAATTATCAGTTATTTAGTTGTTCAACTGATATGAACAAGGCCTTCTTTTGTGTCAATATTATAACAGCTAATTTTACTAAATATGTTGATTTTGGAGCTCTAAAACCACACGCTTGTTCAGTTTTTGTAATTTTAGAAAATTACCCCGAAAAATCAGCTGTTCTGGGTCTGACCACATTTAGAGTAGTTTTTGTAATACTATCCTAGAGAAATATAAAAAAAACCTATCTTTGTCCCTCAAGCAAGTTACCATCAGCCCTAATCAGTGGGCAAATAGGCATAATGGAAAATATAATTCTAAAACAGTGAGCACTTCAGTGCATATGGACAGGTCTTGAAGAAAAGGCATTACTATCACACTTTTCATGTAAAGAGATGCTCCAGATGGCTTCTGGAGAAATTAAATTCCCTTTTAAACTTAAATTAATTAACTGAAGGATTGGGAAAAGAGTACATAGGAAATCAGAGAAGACTACATTTACATTTAGGATTCTAAATACTGTATAATCATCCTAACTAAACTAGTTGTACCTGTTGCCTAAAACTTGGTTTAGTACAGGGGTATCAAACTCACGTCATCATGGGTACGTCATCACATGACGTATGGGGACTTTTTTCCCCTTTGCTAAACTGGGTCTGGGTGTGGCCAGTACATGATGCATCTGGCCCAGAGGCCAGGAGTTTGACAGTCCTGGTTTAGTACATGCTCAAAATTCAAAGCAGAAAAGATAATTGGAAGGAGGGAAGCAGAACACCTAGGCTTCCCACTTGGACATTGTTATACAAATTTTAGCTGCTGCTTTTTAGCAGTATTTCCAGTAGAAATCCAGCCTCTTTGAGGAGTTTGTCCAATCAAGTTAAATGCTCTGTCCTTGACTGTACATCTGATTAGCCACATTGTTAAAAAAAATTGAAGCCACTTTTCTAAGAATCTTTGGTTAAATAGAGCTCACGAAGCTTCTTGGAAGAGAAGTGAAACGTCTTCAAAGAAAAAGGAGAAAATCCAGTTGACTCTTGGAAAAAAGTACCTTTGGGGGAGGGGGTTGATGTCTTCTTGTTTTTTGGAAAACAGAGGATGAATGTCATTTATTTGCACCTCTTCTTGTGGGATTAATTTATTAGATGCCATACCAAAAGCTAGGAATCTGTCACAGAGCACACCCCGGGGTGGCTGGTAAAGTGATCTGGATGCTCAAAAGTCCTCAAAAGAGCCTTATAGCAGCCATACCAAGTCTTCCCCTGGCTATGGCAGTTTCACAGGTTTGAGTAATGGATCCAAAGAGCAGAGTAACATGAAGTATATAGGCTGCCCTTGTAGAAATGTATTTCTTAGAGAATCTCTTTCTAATATAAATAACAGATAAAATACAGTAGATATCTCTTCTAAACTCATTAGGAGAGGATGCAAAAAAAATATCACTTTTTCTTCCTAGCAGTTCCTCAAGCTTTTTAACATGGCTGGGTTTTTTTCTGAATCAAAATAAAATTTTTGAGCCAGAACATCTTGATACAATCCAAGAGAAATGTCAGAAACAGATTATGTAAGTAACAGAAGGCTAGTGCATTGCTCTTCCTCCATGAAGTGGTGAAAGGCTAAGTTCAAAAGCAAAATGGTATAAATTATTGATCGTCGTTTCAAGCTACTCCGCAGCCAAGTTTCTGTTGATTTTGAATTTTCAAGTACAGAGCTCCAAATAACTTTTCAAAGTTCAAAATCAAGATTGGTTCATGGTTTTAGACATTGGCCTCCAATGACTTTTGATGGGTGCTTTCATTTGTTTACCGGCCTCTCATCTCTACTACTTGTGTATCTTCAAAGATGAGATATACAATTGGGGGGGGGGGGAGAGATTAGGGTGTCAGGACAAAAAAACCAACCACAGTAATAAATTGGTGATGAAAAGCGCTTTCTGAAGAGCAAGAATTAATTGTGTTTGTGTGATATTTCATATGGCAGTTCATACAGTAAGGATTCCATCAACAATATATTTCATTTCATTTCATATCTTTGAATAAACTGCTAAAGCAAATCTATCAGCAGCATTGTTCAGAACTAGACACTTGAAAATGTGACGAGAACCCAGACGGCTCAGATCCTTTAACATGTTGCTTCTTGTGCAGTTTTTCAAAGAATGTGATCTCAGCATAAAAGGGGGTGTTGAGGCATCCTGAAAGCAAGTTACCCAAGAACTGAGGGTAAATTTATATTGATGGAAAAAAGAAGACAAAAAAATTAAACTGAAACAAACTGTCAGTTTTGGACTTTTTACTATACATTTACTTTTGGCAGAAAAATTAGTTTAGTCTCTGTGTTGTCTGTATATCTAATCCATAGTCTTCTTTAGACCAGGCCAAAGCTCCAGGTTTCTTTCCTTTCTTCTTCCAGCCAAATCTGCTCCCACAGTGAGTGGTAGATCAAGGCTCTGGTCTTGGGAGCGTAATGCCAAATAAGTCTGCTGGGAGAACTAAAAAAGAAAACTCGAAGGCACTACCAACAAGATTCAGACACAGTGGCCTCTCACTAACGCAGCTACTTCTAGCCAAACTATTTATGGCCTGTTGGCTGGCGAATGGTCTCATCCTTCCTTCCTCCCTCCCTCTTTGCTCCTAGACTAGATCTTGGAGTAAAAAGCATTATCTACCTGCTGACTTTCAAAAACTGCTGTTTTAGCCAAGGCAGTAATCTTTGCTGGGTTTTTTTTCTTTTTATATGAATTGTTCAGCTGTTATGAGGGCAGGTGTGTTCTGTAGCAAAAAGGCTCTGTGGGAGACAGCTCTGTTTTTGACAATCTGATTCCATACAGCAGATCTAACTTAAGCCTCCTCTAGTGACTAGAGGCAAAAGAGAAGGGAACAAAGATGAACAGATTAAAAGGGGAATTTTGGGAACAAAATATTATTATGTGGAAAAAGGAATGTGGAAAAGACCAGTCTGGGCTTAAGAATGTTTAAAAAAGTGAATAGAATGTTGGGGGGGTTGTTAAAATGGAGGAAGGCGGGATGGGGGAAAAAAACCTTAGGCACAGACTTGTGAGCTCCATTTGCAAGTTATAATTGTAAGAAATGGCAGCTTTCAAATGAAAAAAAATGCTGGTGCCACTATATTAAAGATGAAATAAAACATGGTGTTGCTTCTGCTGCTGTCTGCTTCTGAGACAAAGACAGAACACAACCTTCTCTTATGCATCTTTTTCAGGTGCAGCTTTTAAAACTTTCTATCTGCCATGCAAACATGAATATATTATCACTGTCTGAAATAAGAAGCACCTTTTAAATTCTAACAGATAGATGACTCTTTGCTTTATATTGGTTAGGCTTCTAATAAGCAGCCTTGGAGGAAATGATAAATGGATCTTGGATTCATAAAATAGTACAAGTGAGATCAGATCAGGTGTAGGCTTCTATTCAGATATTTGCAATTTAAAAAGTCTTTGGCATATGGTTTTTCAGGTGTATTTTAATCTTTACCATATGTCTTGCATCTTCCCCCTCAACAAAACTGGAGCACAAGAACTGGATAGATTTAGATTTTAGAGACACATGTGGAAAATAGTAATTTTGATATTTTTTAAATATAATGGCAGCTTCTGTTTGTTTTTGCACTGCATTCATCTTCTCTCAGCAAAGCTCATCAATGTGGAATGGGCCAACATGTTACAGAGTAGGGTTGTTTGGAGGGGGTGACAAAAAAAAGTCAAGATGGCACTGAAGAAGCCTTCCCCTTTTTTACTTGCATGGTGACTTATACAAAAAAGTAACAACTTTCATTTACATAACTGTGGTTACCATTCTTAACCTTTTTTTTTTGATATACACTCCTATTTTTAGTATGTAATGCTGATTAAGGATGAAGACTTGGCTTCAACCTTCAGCCTAAGCAAGGAACAGAAATGAAATATCCCGGCTCCTTCACAACTCATAGTTCGGGGGGGGGGGGACACCCAATGTGCAAAGCCTGTTCACGGGAGTCCAGGAATCCAGTTGACACATCTCTTCAAGGCTGAGACTGAGCCAAAACTGTGCCAGAGAGGAGGAGGATGGGGGTGTGGCCAAAAATTTGTCAGCTCATTCTCTGCAAGAACAGATGAGTCAACCCATCCTTGTGAATACTCCCAGGAGTTCTCAGGAGCATATCCCTGTTCCTAGATTAGCAACCTTTCCATGACACCACACTGGCTCTCACAGATATAGCAACTGCAGTAGAATAGATAAATTTTGCTTTGTTGTTGGGCTTACAGATGTTTGACTTACAGATTTCTAGTATATGGACAACCATTTCACAATTGTGAACATTCTGCTATATTCTTTTGGATTTCACATTCCAAATTATTAACTTTTAGTAACAAATTTGCCTTGATTGTCAAGTACTTAACTCATTTGGAAGGTAGCTGTAGCCCAGATATCCATGTTTAATATAGCTTAAATATATTCAAGGTGAGCAAAGCAGCAATTAGAAACAAATAGAGAGAGAGAGCAAAGAAGACCTGGTGTTAACTGGATGAGTATAATCTCTATATTTGTAATATCAAAATATATGAGAAATCTAGAATTACGTTTCAGGGTTGATTTTGATTAAATATCATATCTCTTCTTCTGAAGAACACAAAAGATTTTACCGATATTGTTGCAGAAGATGAAAGGATGGGAAATAGGATAGATTTATCATAACTGGGGAAATGATATATGTCCATCTTCATATTAATATCCATAGCCTGAACAAAAAAAATTGCTTTTCAGAACTTCAGCATTATAAATCTAAGAAAAATGTTAACTGCATCAGCAACAAACCCATATAGACCTTCAATGATATCTACAGAATAACATTCATTACAACTCTTTGTGGCCTTTTTACAACCACCAGGAAGTCAGTCTTTGTATTGAAGTAACAATAATGAAATTTAATTGACTTTTTACAAGGCAATAATGCATTTCTCTTACAGAACCACATCCTTTTGAAGATTTAGCATTTTACGCATACGACTGATGATGCAGTGATATTCCATTTGTTTTGTTAGCTATAGTACAACATGTCATATTGTTGCTCCTTAGGATGATGCCAGAGCTAAGTTAGAAATATTTTCAAAAGTTTTTAACAATTATAAAAAAGGGATTAAAGATTAATGGAAAATGGAGATCATTATTTCATATGACCATTTGTTTAACATTAAAAGTCATAATATAAAACAGGAAATTGCTTTATGCTTAGACCATTGAGTATTTTTGCCATTGTAGAGTAGCTTGGAGTTGTACACCATATAAATTTAATAAATTATTATGGTTTGTTGCTCAGTCACTCAGATTTTTAGAGTGGATTTTGCATTTTTATCCACCTATCACGTCCTTCCCAAGGAAATGGAGTATAGGCAGATAGTGCTGTTTAGATAGTATTAAACCTACTGTTGCAGAATGTAAGCAATTTGAAGTAAAGCTGACTTTTGTAATTGTCTGGTGGTGATTTTGTCAATGCCAATGGTATTCATGTGATGCTCCAGATGTTTGGGATTGCACCCAAGATGCCTATTACTATTGGTAATATCTTTGCTTTCTATTGACACAGTTGTTCTAGTTCTATTTGCAGATTTTTGTATCTTATGATTTTCTCCAGTTCTATTCAGCTGTCTCCAGGTAGTGGCATATGTACTATCAGATTTTTTTTAGTTATTATTATTTGTAGCAATGAGTAATCCAAAGTTTTAGACAAGAAACTTTCCCAGCCCTACTTCAGTGCAGAGAGTGAATATGGCTATTAAAAATGATTTTATTTTTTAAAAAAAAAACATTAGCTTTTCAGTAATCTGTATAAGTCATGCAATTAGGTTAAAGTATGTTCAGGATTAGAAACACAATTAAAAGAGAATATTTGTAGCTCAGGCTTGAAATTAGGAGTCTAGGAGTTTGCTTGTTTTCTTGCTGACATTTCATTACTCAAACTAGTTAATATCAACACCACACTGATGATGTTACCTGGTTTAGGTAATGAAACACCTGCAAGAAAACAACCAAACTCAGACAGCGCCAAAAATCCATCAGAAACACAATTATTCAATGTTCATTTCCAAATGAATTTAATAATGTATCTGCTTTTAATTTGTTGAGAGTCTGAATTTCCTCAAGTTAAGCTTTGGAGTTCCTTTTTTATCATTATTTCAATGTTACATCAGATATAACATCTATTGTTAGCCATGAAGCTGCAGCTATCTATAGAGTACTTATTTAGCAATTAAACCAGGATTACCACTGTGGAATCAATGAAATAATCCTGAAAATTTTTGCACTATTTATATTTTATATGAGCATTGCAAACCAACTTATACATACATAGATGGCACAGTCCTAATTCTTCCAAGAAAGAGAAACTGTTCAGCAAACTGTACTTTGTACAAACCGTACAAAGCTGAGTTAAAGCAAACTTCTCAATGTGATTTGTGTAACCATTTTTGAATTACAAAGTTCACCTCCCTTCAGTTTAATTTTTTAATTATTTATTTATATATCTCATTTCTAAACCAGCCATCTCTCACAAGCTTCCTCACACCTGGGATGTATCATTTAAATCCACTGAAGAGAGCTATAATAGAGAGAGAATATCAGGTCATCAATAGTGTGTTCTGGACATAGTACCTTCCTGGAAGGAAAAGAGGGAAAACCAAGGAAAAAGGGGGAGGGAGACAAACCAGTA
>JANHFP010009621.1:9208-19876 GCA_032468135.1 Calamaria suluensis
CTGAGGAATTCTGGGAGTTGAAGTCCACAAGTCTTAAAGTTGCCAAGGTTGGAGATCCCTGCTCTATTCTGACTTAATGTATGAACTAATTGCTTTGTGCATTTAACAGTAGTGCTTTTAATTGTAGAGGATTCATACTTTAGCAAAACCTTACCAAACACTTGGCTGGCATGGATGTAGTCATTCAGTCATAATTTACATTTCCACGTCCTTCCTAACTTTATAACTGATAATGATAGTTTTCATTTTGTGGATTCTCACATTTTATAATATCTTAATAGCATGCAAAGAATGTGATCCTATGTTTTTTTATGATATTGTGCTTTAATGGACAAAATACATTTGACAAATACATAGTAAGGACAATATGGTTTAAAACATGCTGGAAACCTTATAGTAAAAACTATAAATGCAATGTTGAAGATCTGCCACTTCAGGAACTAAACCAACTTGTATAGAAGTTACTGCCATGGCAGAAATCTGGATGAAATACTCCACCAGCCTGATTCTCTGTTCCATTCATGTCAGAGGCACCATTTAAGACACGTCTGGATTAAAAGGATTAACTAGTGCAGGGGTCAGCAAACTGTGGCTCTGGAGCCGCATGTGGCTCTTTCACCCCTCTGCTGTGGCTCCTTGTCCCTCAAAATATGTGTCACAACCGCCAATGTGCAACACCCGCCACCACACAATTTATTGAACTTTTCAACCCCCGTTAGGCCAACTATGGATAAATCCAAGGAAAGAAAAGTTTTAGAAGAATACATAATGTTTGATTCAACTACATATGCTAATTTTGTGGCCGCTCAGGAAATAGTCAGGTATGAGAAGCGTTTTTGTGGCTTCCACTGTTTTCTTTTCTGTGGGAAACAGGTCCAAATGGCTCTTTGAGTGTTTAAGATTGGCGACCCTTGAACTAGTGATATCACTGGTGCTCAGGTGATGCATCTGGGTGCTCCTTTAATGTCCCCATTAAGGAGCTGGAGAGAATGACAGGAGCTCACCCCACTATGGAGCAGCACCCGGATCTTGAACATGGGTTGCTAACCTCCAACTCAGCATCCTAACGATGTGAGCCAGCTCACTCCTCCTAGCCCAGCTGTGCATCGCTGATAAAGATTATATAGGCAACACAGGAAGTAACAGGTTGCCTTTTAGATGTTTTGGAGGATAATTCATCAACTCCTATAAAGGTAGCCCATTGGCTACGGTGGCTGGAGCTTATAAGATTTGTAGTCCAAAACATCTGGTAGATGCCAAGTTGCTTGTCCCTGCAGATTCTTTAACATTTCCCTGGGTCTTACTATTTAGATGAAAAGAGAACAGCTGAAGTCCAGCATCATTGAGCTCAGCCTGAAGCACTCCATTGTGACCCAGTTTACAAGCTTTGTGGCAATTGAAAAAAGGGTACGTATGTTCATCTTCAAACCATCCTTCCCCCATTTTTTTCCCAAGTAGTGCTGAATCATGAAATCTGGAAGGCATCAGAACATGTCTAAATTACCTTAATTTCAATTAAAATTAGATCTTAGGTGAAGATTGAGCACTAGAATATTAATGGGTAGATTCATTAAAGTACAAGTGATAGGTGATTCATCCTTGCTTTGTTGTACTTGATGCTTTACCAAGAAGCAATAAAACTCCAGAACAGTGGTGCATGGATGGTGGCCATGTTAACCAGTACTGCCGGAAGACAATTAAAGCTTTGAGGAAGTAGCAGGATGCCAGCCATCAGAGACACATACTGAAGAATATGATACCTCAGATTATGAATGGAGGAGTGAGGCAAATTAGAAAGAGTAAAGGATGAGACAGAACATCATGTGCTCATGATGAATGCCAAGAAGAAGAGAAGTACATGTTCTTTGCGGGCTTGAAAATACAAGACCCAGAGAAAAAATGTAATATAATATAATATAGATAATAATACAGTAATAACAATAAATTATAAAAGCTGAGTTTAGTGGTGACGAGTAAAGTTCCAGTAGGACACAATTAATGCTAGGAAATACTCACCTCTGAACTACAATGGAATGATAAATTCGTTCTAAGCAATCTGATCAACAAATGAGAAATTGTATTCAACTGTTTTAGCGGGAAAACATTTTTCTCTTTTGTTTGGAATAGAATGTGTCTTGTTTCTAACTGTTTGCTTGCAAAGCAAGAAAGTAGCCATCTTTCTAAAAGGACTGCAGATTAGTTGCCACCATAGAGACAATTATTTCAGAAATCATTATTTTCTTTCAGTCTAGTTGCATACTGTACCACTTTTCATTCAGAGAAAAAACCCATAATGACTATTGTTTACTACTCTTTAGTGAACAAAGTATATGAACAAATAGCTGAGAAAAGTAAGCCCCTTATGCCCAATATTTAATGAAAGAATAATTCAGTTAATAAACAGTATAAAACTTATTATATTTTTTATAAACCGTTGAGGAATAATAAAATAAAATCCAATATTATTTTCATTTGCACTTTGCACAATTATATATCCCTTGTTTCCCTGAAAATTTAGATACCCCCTGATAATAAGCCCAATCAGGCTTTTGAGCGCATACATTAAAATAAGATGTTACGATAGTCGGGGGCTGGAAAAGGGGGCTAGAGCAGCAAACTGCCTCAATTTGGCTGCCCCAATTATGCTGCTCCCGTTATCACATTGAGTTTGCTCTCTGTCTTGGTAGTGCCAGGTGTCCTCCTCAGTGACAATTGAGATAATAAACCCTTTCTGGGGGGAATTGAGATAATTGCATCTCCTGACTTGGAAAATCTCCTGACTTGGGATGACTCAGCTATCATGGGAATGAGTTCATCTGGTTCCCATTATTAGGATGGCTGTAGGGATTGGATGGAACGACCCGGATGACACAAGTAGAGTCCACCAATGAAAGTGATGTTTGTAGACCCCACCAATGGAAATGGTGAATCTATGCTCTGATCTCCTTCCTTGTGGAAAGTTTATAAAAGCATCAATAAACTTTGTCGAGGCAGAGCAGACATGTTGCCTGCAACCATTGCGATGCCTTCTTCTTGAAATTGCAACAGTAAGCCTCTCCCCCAAAATAAACCCTACCCGAAAATATTTAAACACAGAGCTGGAAATCAGGTAAGACGGCAAGAGGAGACCGATCTTGCTCCACGTGCCCCAAAATAATAAGATCTCCCTGAAAATAAGGCCAAGCGCTTATTTTGAGGTTCAAAAAATATAAGACGCTCTTATTTTTGGGGAAACAGTAGGTAGTCCTCAACTTACAACAGTTCATTTATGACTGTTCAGAGTTACAACTGCACTGAAAACAACATGACCATTTTTCACACTTATGACCATTGCAGGTCATGTGATCAAATTTCAGATGCTTGGCAATTGACTCATATTTGTGACGGTTGCAGTGTCCTAGGGTCATGTGATCCCCTTTTCAGACCTTCTGATAAGCACAGTCAATGGGGAAGCTAGATTTCTTAACAATCGTGTTACTGATTTAACAACCGCATTGATTTACTTAACAACTGAGGGAAGTTGTTAAGTCATAAAATGGGGCAAAATTCACTTAACGAATGTCTCACTTAACAACAGAAGTTTCTGGCACAACTCTGGTCGTACGTTGATGTCTTCCTGTACGTCTACCAATAGAATTTCAGAATTTCTCCACCAGCGAGACATTTGAAGTCTTGAAGTTCATACATGTGGATTGAGCTCAGATTAGGGAAAGGCCTATCGTCTCAAAGAGGCCATCCAGTTTGTTTGGGACCAGCAAAGTTAAGGCATATAAGAGTTGTAACTTCAACAGGGATAAGGTTTGGGCAGTAGAATAGAGAAGCTGATTCTAAGAGAACTATTTTTAGCTTTTCAGATTAATTCCAAGGCACACAGGTAGAATTAGCTGCTATTATTCTTAGCTTTGAATATTTAATAATATTGATTCCTTCCCATGTGTTCATTTGGTACTTCTGAATTAGGAGCCAGATGAAGACAAAAGTGGTGATACTTTAGATCACTTGGAGCCTGTAGCTACACATGATGTCGATATTTTACCCTACATAGAATATTCAACAGAAGAAATTCTGGACAGTGAAAGTATGGTATGTATAGTGTCGTGTCCCCCCCGTCCCTTTAATGTAATGAGATTTAATGTTACTTCTTTGGTAAAGATAAGACACTTTTCATGTATATTGGGACTCAAATTTTCCAAAATTTTACAAGGACCTGCAGCAGTACAATTTCAATACTTGTAGAGGACAGCCTTTTAGAGAAGAAAAATGAATGTTTCTTTCACATTTTTTCCTCAGAAGATACCGAGCTTTCATGAAAGTTTTTGACTTATGGAGTTGAAACCAGATCCATTCAGAATAAGAGCAGAATGGTCATGGTGTGTTCCTTCGGCTGTTTTTTCTGAGGAGTAGGGACGAAATTGATTTACCTGAACTACACATACTTTTGTGATACTTATGTGAACTACACACACTTAGCATGGCTGCTAAGGAATTCTGGCATTGAAGTCCACAAATCATAAATTTGCCTAGTTTGGAGACCCTTGAAATAAATGATTAAAGATATTTGTCACATTTTTGTAAAATAGAAATTGGAGTGTCTTTTAAACTTTATGACAAAAATTCCAGAAAAAAAATGTGTGAGAAACTTTTTAAGCAACTTATCTGCTGTTCTGAACAATAATTTAGAACTTATGTTTAGGAATCTAATCTAAATCTAACAAATATTTATTTAACAGTTGGAGCATTACTATAAGACCCCCCCAACAATGGAGGCCATTCATCCAGAGGTAAGCAATGCATGCTGCCTGCTCGCCCTTCACCTTCTGTTGGGTGCCAGGGCCCAGGGATTTGTGATTCTCCAAGGCCCCAGGCTCCTGGAACTGCCGCCTGCTCACCGCCCGCCTCGAATGGATTGAGGAAGACATCATTCCCTTGCTCCAACCTTGCCCTGGAGCCGCTGCCCATTCACTGCCCGCTCTCCCTTTGCCACAGGGCATGTCTTTACCTTCCTCTCGCGGCTGGGTGCCAGGGAAGGCAAGCTAGGACTGAGCCGTTGCTCGCGGGCTCCCCACCAGCCCACATCTGACCCTCTTTGTCGCGAGATGCCTGTAACCACAGCTTTTTTTAAAAAAAAATGTGGCACATTTAAGAAGTGGAGTGGCTCACTCTGGTAACTTTTGCTACAAGGAGCCTTCAGCCGCACTCTTTCTTTCAGTGTGTCTGGAGACACTTCTCCTGTTGAATGATTGAATGATGCAGCGGCTGCAGGCTCCTTGTAGCGAAAGTTACCGGAATGAACTGCTTGTTCCTGTTCTTAAACGTGCTGTGCTACAAGGAATCTGCAACCACTGCATTGTTTGGCAGGAAAAGTGCCTACACATGCCTCCAGTGTAGGCATGTGATGACCCAGCTTGACGCAACAACAAAAGCAATAAATTATAAACAAACAGTCTTTATTTCAAAAACTCAAATGCTTTCTTTCCCACAATATTGCTTTTCTTCCAAAAACAAAGTGGATAAACACCAAGATGAACTCTGGCTGCAGTCCAAAGGTAATCATAGATAACACAAACAAAATTGGCTTAGGAAATCTTACCCAGGAGGACAAGGTCAGTGACAAGCTATAACTGCAAATTCAGCCTTTGACTCCATTAGCACTTCTAATCTCAAACTGGCTAGTTTCAAAGCTCAGCTGCGTCCCATTCCTCACTTCCCCCTGAGTAGACCTTTTTCTAACGCTCTCTTGTACTTGCATCTCTGTCTTGGATCAGGTGGGGGAGCTCTCCCAGTTCCTCCTCTGAACTTCTCCTCTCTGGCTCTGCCCCTAGCTCACTGGATCCAGCCTGGGCCTGCTCTTCCCCATTCTCATCCTCGCCTCCAGCCTCCCCCTCACTGCTCTCTGCCAGCTGTTCTTTGACCTCTGAGTTGGACCCTGACAGAGGCATGACAGGCACACTGAAAAAAAGAGTGTGGCTGAAGGCTCTCTTGTAGTGAAAGTTCTGCTCATTCTCCTTCTTAAATGCATGCTGCAGTTAGGAAGGGGAGCAGCTTGCACCGGTAACCTTCACTTACAAGGAGCCTGCAGCCGTATTTTTTTTTTGTCCTTCTGGAGGTGCTTCTCCTGCTGAACTGCAGTGGCTGCAGGCTCCTAGTAGCGAAAGTTACTGGAGTGAGCCACTCGTTTCCCTTCTTAATGTGCAGTGTGTTTAAGAAGGGGAGCAGCTTGCTGCAGTAACTTTCACTACAAAGGAGACTTCAACCACTGCATCTCTCAGCAGAAGTGCTTCCAGGCACACCGAAAAAAGAGTGCAGCTGCAGGAAACACTCAACAGGGGAAAGAAGCAGAATAGAAATCTAAGAATTTTTCCTACCTGGTTCTGATGGGGTGTCCTATGACTGAACAGGCATGGCTTCGAGTAACATTGAGTTGGCCCCACCCACTCAGTCACAGGACACCCCCCCCCAAGCCACATCCACAGAACTGGTAGGGGGTGGGGAGCATTGATGATGAGTTTGTAGCACCAAGGGGGTGGGGGTGGACTGAACCACTGATTTAGATTGATAGAGGAGGAGGTTATATATTTCCTTGGTTTGAGACAGCTTTTGGGATTGTAAAATAGAAATTCAGAGGATTTTTGACAAGCTGCAACTTCATTCAGAAAAAGGCTTAAATGTTCAACAGTTGGCTTTACTATGACGACTATAGTATAGTATAGACTATGACTATACTAAAAGGGCTTTACTTTGATGATAAAGACAAAAACAGAAGAACAGAACTTTTTTTTTTTTACTCCACAGATGTGGGAGCTCTACCCCACGCCTCCCGATTTGTCTCATTCTGCAGGTTCTCTTGCAAACTTTCTTATTCCTGGTGCTGCAGTTCAGGTCAGTGCTCAGATAAGGAAAAAAGAAAGCCACAATGGGCCATCCGATATAACCAGCTTATATTTCAGTCAAAGTGCCAGTGCTTTTACAAACTTGCTTTTGATTTTCAGGAACTGCCTGGAGCCGTCGCTTTTGGACAACCTCACAATCCCTTTGATTATAGAAGTGCTTCACCCCAAAGAAGGAAACTCGTTTGTAAAGAAGTGAAGCGATCTGATTTTTTAAAAAGCAAGATGTTAAAAGCAGACATTACTTCAGAAGATGATTCATGCCAGGTAAATAGTAATACATATTGATTACATTTATTTCTAATATGGATGTCCTTATATGTTTTGTTTATATGAGGGCTGAATGAAAAATAACATACCCACCTCCATAACTTTAGTTATGGAGCTTCTCTCATAGAACTGCTTCACCCAAAAGAAGGAAATCCGTTCCCGAGCATCTGACTGCCTCTCATTCAGAAGGAGAAACATTAAAACCTCCAGAAGAAATGAGGCGATGTAGTATTTTAAGAAGCAGGATGTTAAAAAAGACAATTCAGTATGCAGCTAAATCTTCAGAAGCGGATTCATGCCAGGTAAATAGTAATACATATTTATTACATTTATTTCTAATACGGTTGTCCTTATGTGCTTTGTTTATATGAGGGCTGAGTGAAAAGTAATGTATCCACCTCCATAACTTTAGTTTAAATAGGGATATTTTAATAAATGAAACAGGAGTTCTTGAAGTGAACTCTACTACTACTGTGTTTATTTGTCCACGTCATTACCACCATTTGCTGCACACATTTGTCAATGATGGACAAGCTTCTTAATGCCATCATGAAAGAATCCCATAGTTTATATCCTCATCTAACTCCTGACAGTCCTTTCCACCAGTCAAGCAGTTGTCCCAAAATTCCTTCAATTTTGGGAAAAGGTATAAATCCTAATGCACCAGGATTGGAGTGTGTGATGGATAGGCTAAGACAGTGAGATCCAACTTCACAATTGGCCTTTTAGAGATGGCTTGTGCAGTGTGAAGACTGTCAATATTAGTGTGCATCAACATTTCCTCCTTGTGCTTCCAAATTCTCCTTAATTATTATTTCAAGGTTTTCAGTGTGGTAGTGTAGTGAATGGATTGTGGTGTCAGGCTCAAGAAAATGTATGTGAATAACACCATTGGGTCCCGTCCCCCGATTGCAACCATGTGTTTTCCTCCTAAAGCCTGTGCTTTGAGCACTGGGTTTTCAGGTAAAATTTTCTGATGATGTTCCATGTACTGGCATCTCATTTGTTGATCATAATGATAAGCCTGTGGCTTGTTGAGTGTTACAATGCTGTGAAAGCTTCCATATAAGCTTCCATTCCAGAAACTATAACAACACAATGTGGTGTCACAACTACCTTCGGCCAAATGGACCTCTTGGTTCCTTTTGGACCCCAGGGACCACTAAATTCATAATCTTAAATCCCGTGGACCATTAAAATGTTCTGCCTAATGACCAGCTGGGTGGGCGTGGCTAGGTGGTCATGTGACTGGGTGGGAGTGGCCAACAACATCCCTCAGTGTGAGTGACATCTCACCGGTCTCTACTCACTCCTCCCCTTCCAGCCTGCCCACCTGGAATCCTTAGGGCCCCAAGAGGAAGTAGTTGCTGGAGCTAAGCAACCAAAGTTTGAGGACCCCTGATTTAGTGTAATATTAAAAATGCAAATATTTTTTTCTGTGGACCACCAAAATTTTCTCAGGGAGCACCAGTGGTCCATGGACCTTCGGTTGGTTACTGCTGCAGTAGAGGCTACCTGAACATTTTGCTTGATAGCACAGTCTTTTTAAATGTGCTGCAAGGGGCTGTGTATATTCTAAAAATTTCTTGACAACTTTTTCTCAGTATTTCCCTATACCCCAGTGGTCCCCAAGCTTTTTGGCTTGTAGACTGTCAGGGAGGGGGAGGGAGAGGGAGAGAAAATGGTTCTGTGCTGGACGGTCAGAAATTGGAACAAAACACCTTTAACAACTGTCTCCTTAACAATGGAAATTTGGAGCTCAATTGTGGTTGTAAGTCAAAGACTACCTGTATTGGTTGTAATGTCAGGAAATGCTCCATTTTCAAAAGGTGTTAATTCTCTTTTATCAAACCAGCTGACCATTTATTTTTAAATACAGAAAAGACAAATAAAGTAATGCTTTTAAAATTTAGTATTATAAGTCTACTAACATTCTAAATTTCTGCCCCCCCCCTTCTCCAGTAGAAACCCTGGGTATTTCAGCAGTTTTTTGCCAGTGTCCCAGAGAATAGCATACAATTCTTTGTTTCCTTTTGTGCCATTATAGCAGCAATATCTTTTATTATGCACAAAAGAAAAAGAGTGAAGATACTCCAGTAAAAGACCAACTGCAATAAAATATGGGTTCATAAAATATATAGTGGCATAGATTTATCAGTTGAGAAGATTTAAAACTATGTTTAAGCTGCACTGCAGTATTACAGTTTAAAAAAGGAGGAATAATGATCTGAATTATTTGAATAATGAGTTGAAAGGGGGCCGATATTTCCCAATTATTTGTTTCTTTATATTTATTAGTTAATAAATATGTCTGGTATTAATCAGCAGATGTGCAAACTGGTTTAAAAGGAACCACAATTATAGTACTATAGATGACAATAAGGTTTGAACCCAAATGACCCCATAATTTTACAGAAGTATCTCACAATACTTCTGAGAAAATATACATAGAATTTCGCTGTTAGCCAGGGTTAATCTTATGCTTAAATATTGGGGGTTTAAATTATCAAATGGAAAGTGGTTTGGGTGGATGTTAATATTTAATTTTAATATTTTAAAGTTTTAAAAATAACTAGCATTAATAGCAATATTATAAAAGCTGATAAAAAACTGTATAAGTAACTCTTATTGAACTGTATTTAAACTATTTGTTTACAAAAGTAAGTACAGGGAGTTATATCTAAAACATAATTATATGTCTGAAACAGAAGTATTTGGAACAAATATACAGCGCCTTCTTTTGTGGTTGGTATTTAAACTGCTTAAACTTTTCTGTGACAATTTTTTTTTGTGGGGATACACTACTATAGATAATATAAAGTTAAAAAAGTTATGCTTAAATTGGTATGTCCAGTAACTCTGTGATGCACAATTTGGATTTTCTTCAACAAAAAATTCACACCATGATAATTATCCTCATTTAGGTGATAACATGTCTTGTTGCTCAGGTTCAGTTTGCAACAGCTTAGAAGAGGCAATCTAAACAGGCATAGTAGATGTAGCTTTATTTCACTTTTCATGAAGCAGATTTAATGGGGTGGTCTGTTCTTATCATGAAAGCAAATACCTTGATACATCTGTGCATAAATGAAAGTAAAGTTCATAAAGAGCTTTAGTACTGGGTGCTGCTAAATGTATGAAGTAGTTTCAGATGGTTGATGCTTTTATGGGTGGGGCCAATATCCACATCTGAGAGTCTCAATGGATGAATTATCTACATACATATAAACTAGATAAACCAGACCAGGAGAGATTAAAACTATTGTTGTTATTGGCTATAATTTATTTATTTATTTATTTATTTATTAGATTTATATATCGCCCCTCTCCTCACGGACTCGGGGCGGTGTACAGCCAGTCACTATTAAAATAGCATATATACAATATTCTTAAAAACCAATTAAATTACTGTTAACCTGGCAATTAAAAGCTAGACATCTATTTAAAATTATTAAAATTAGTATCAAAAATTAAAATATTCCCAATCCCATAATTATTACCCCAGACCAGC
>JANHFP010009634.1:0-16376 GCA_032468135.1 Calamaria suluensis
ATCACATCTAGAGGCATGCATATTATTAGCCAGAGACTTTTTCAGCCAGAGTCTTTGAAAGCAGAAAGGCTGCCTGTCAGCTTGATTTTCTTTCTCTATGTTGGGCAAAGATCTCTCTGCCAAGTATCCCTGTTACTCTCAAAGAAATTAGGTGGAGAAAACCTTTCTACCATTCAGAACGATCATGTTTGCTAGCTTACCACCCAGCAGTCGCCTTTAATGAGATAGGTGGCAGGCAATTTTGATGAATAAATAAAAAGCCAGCAAACATAAATATTTCTGAAGGTACAAACTTTTTTCCTTGCTTATCTTCCATTCAGAAAGTTTGCATTTGCTGGCTTTCTGATTAAAAAGATAAGGAATGCAATGTTTCTGAAGGGCAGAAAGTTTGGAAAAAGTCTTTTCTACCTTTCAGAAACATTGCATTTGCTAGTTTTTGAGCCAGAAAGCTAGCGAAAGAATGGTTCTAAAAGTTAAAAGTTCTAGCAAACAGAGGGGATGAAAACCGCTGCACTAGGCCAGGCCTAATTCTGTTCATAAGTTTACAGTTAAAATGATTCATGTAAGTTATTCTGTTGAGGTTGTGATTATATTTATTATTTTTTTCTGTTGATGGCACAAATCTTAATCTATTTTTTTTCATCCTATGTTATGCTATAGTATCCTTATAAATTATAAGAATGTGTTGAATCACTGAATATTGGCTCTAAAGAGATGCATAGACTTTAACTCCCAGAATTCCCCAACCAATATGCTTTAATGTTGGTTGATATAAATTTCTTAGTGTATGAACAGATGGCACAGAGTTACTTTGATGTTGTGCTCTTTGTTTTAATAACATATTTTCCTTTTGATTTATAGTATAACTTGGAAAAGGAAAAGGACCCTGTGGTTATTGTTACTTCTACTACTGGTACAGGAGAACCTCCAGATACTGCAATCAAGTTTATAAAGGAAATTAATGACAAAAGTTTGCCATCTGATCACTTGTCTCATATACGATATGGACTGCTAGGTAAATGACTTACAAATTATTGTTCTCTTGAGGAAGGAAAAAAATCTGAGCTAAGTATAAATCTCACTTGTGTAGTTGATTAAATTTTTTCTCTACTTGCACTTGATTCTGGAACAGTAGAGCCATTATAGGATTTTTGCAACTTAACCTCCTTACAGAACAGCAATTCCTAAAAGGTCATCATCAGTAGTCTTCTATTCTGCTTAATCAATTTGGCACTGCTGATAAGAATGTATATAGAGGAAGTACCCATTCTGGGTCTATTTGTGTTGAGCGGAAATTCTTTTTTTTTTTTTTGGTCAACCCTTTTCAAATCTCAGCCCCAGAGATGGGGGTAGGGTGCTATACTTCTTCCATCGCTTTTTGCCTGAAAAGTAGATTTTAAAAATTCTAAATAAAATAGATATAAAGAAACGATAGATAACATAAAATAAATCTTAGAGATAAAAAAATCAAATACAATTTCAAAGCCTGTAAATAACAAACCAAATCCAACAAAACTTGAAACAGTGTCATCAGTGTTCTGTTAAAGAATCACAGAAAAATAGCTTTTATAAATAATGTTTAAATAGTTAAAGAACACAATTTTTCCAAAGGACTTTTTTTTCTGTGCAAATTATAAAACATTTATTTAAAATATTTATACAGCCACCCATCTTTCAGGCAACTCTGGGCTGCTCCCAAATATATTATCACATGTCATGCAAAGTTTGTAAATGATACATAAATTTAACTATTTCCTTAACTTGTGTGTGAGATTCCTTCAATCTCTGAGCACTGAACAGTAATTTACTGAAGCAACATCATTTATCTCTGGGTAGATACTATTGTTCATCTGAGATTGAAAACTGATTCCTTCCATCCCCTTATTTCCTCTTCTATTAGAATTAGATTCACCCCAGATCACTTTTATCGTTTAGGCAATGTAAATGTTCAATAGTTCCTCCATTACTTCCTACCCACACAAAATTACCTTGAATATCAAGTAACTGACTAAGAGTGAACACAATTATTTCATACTGCAGAGCCTCAGTTCAGTTATCTGTCACTCAAGCCAACTGTTTTAATTATTTTCATTAGGACTTGTGTTTCTTTTTAGTTAGCTAACTCAATATAACTTATTTATTTATTTATCAAATTTATAAAGCTGTCCAATTCCCTCATGACTGGGCATAGGGCAATATTAACAATAGTAGAAAATAATATAATGAAGAAAGGACAATTATGTCTGTATAGAGTGGTAAAGCACACAATTGAACATACATGTTTCCATAGTATTCCACCCCATCTACCCTATTCCAAGGCCTGCTTGAAAATGAAAGCAATTCTTTTTATTAAAGGAATTTTAAAATCATTTTTAAGGACCATTTGGTCAAAAACAAGATAGATAAAGGCAAGATAAATCTTGAGAGTGGGAATATTTTTCCAGAGGGCAGATTCAACAATAGAGAAGCCCTTATTCCTGGGTTCTAATAGAGATGATAGTGTTTGACCAATGAGACTCAGAGCACCCAAATTCTGTCTAACTGTACAGCCCTGGACATAGTAATCCCTCAGACAGGGAGTGCCATGAAGGGTTTTATAGGTAATAATCCACACTTTGAATTGCACAAGGAAACTAATTAGAAACCCTTGCAGGTCATGAAGAAGGGTTTTCCCATTACTGCCCATGCTGCTGCATCATGTACCATTTGCGGTTTACATATGGCCTTCAAGGGCAGCCCCAAGTAAAGTGCATTGCAGTTCCCTACATGTAAGGTGACCAAGGAATAAGTGAGTGATCCAACTGCATATCACCCCTCAGCTGCCCATTACCAACCATGAGGAAATTATGCTCATATTCCATCTCATTCCAAAAGGAACTTGCCATTTCTGAACTTCTATCTAGTTGATTGAAGTATGGAATTTGTTTAGTCTAGGCATTCTAGGCTTCTTTTGCCTAGAGGTTGTCCTATTATCTGTATGGAATACATACTAATTTGATTTCTATGGAGTTCAAAAGAAACTGGAAGAAACTAAAATTCTTCCATAAGGAGAGGCTTTAGAAAATTGGTTTATTCTCATAGCTGTTATTCAAATGATTGAATTTCTATAAACAGATAGCAAAATATATATTTCAACCAATCATAGTGTTAGAACAGTATTGGCTAGAGATGATGGGTATTGGAATCTAGGTCTAAGCTAGTTGAGGAATTCAGACCTAGAATTCCCCAGGACAATCTTTATAGAGAAGTGTACTAGAATATAGATGTTACAATGACTCATTCTAGGATTTGGGGAGGGAGGATGTAGAGATCAGTTGTTTCTTGTTTGTTTGTTGCTTTTCTAATGCTTGAGTATAATTTTAAATACATTTTGAAATTTTTGGTCTATTTACATGAACTGGGTATCTGATTGTGAGTTTAATCCTTAGTTTGATTTTCTCAGGTCTTGGAGATTCTGAATTCACATTCTTCTGCAATGGTGGGAAAATAATAGATAAACGATTTCAGGAGCTTGGGGCTCAACACTTTTGTGAAGTGGGATTAGCTGATGATGCTGTAGGGTAAGAATTTAATTTCTTTCAGATAAGTTTTATTTTAATTTCTTCCCAACATATTTAGATACGAATATGAAATATTGTTTTTACTCAACACAATGATGCTGGTCCCATAACAACAAATTTGGAGGGGAGACGACACACAAAGAGTTTAAAATCCAGGAAAAATATATCAGGAAGTTGGCTAGAGTTACCTGGCTTCATACTGGCTATGCTAGTCTTGGCTCCTGGGACAATTGTGGTAGCAGAAGTTAAAGCTGCAGAGATACCCTCATCTCAATTGAGACAAGCATTTGGTTCTTTTGCCTACTGGCAAAACTACTGTCCCAGCTCATGACTCAAATTATGACTCTGAAGAAGATGCTGCAGCTGAACTAGTCGAATGTCAGCCTCAAGAGACACCAAGCCAGGAATCACCTGAAACTGATTAGATTTAGGCACCATCAGAATAGCTGGAGCAACCAGATGATAATGTAAGGCCTCCAATGCCTTTGCCAGTATCTGGCAAACAGTGGAGAGCAGAACAAAAATGTTCAGTGAGACTCCTTGTCAAGCAAGGGAGTAACTTGATCAGTGATGGGATGCTGCCAGTTTAACAGCTGGTTTGGTTAGTGCATGCATGTGCTAAAGGCACTTGCATACAGCGCTGAAAATTGATCATTTAGAACAGAGGTTCCCAAACTTGGCAGCTTTAAGACTTGTGGACTTAGTAACTCCCAGAATTATCTGGCTGGAGAATTCTGGGAATTCAAATCCACAAGTCTTAAAGCTGCTAAGTTTGGGAACCTCTTCTTTAGAAGCTCAGCTGCTTACCTTTCAAGTCAGCAACGGTAAGTAGAACAGCAAGGGGAGATCAGTTGTGCTGTGTGATTGAGATGAGCTACAAAGCAGGAAATAAAGGACAGGATAGAGCTCGGGTGGGTGGGCACGGCCAACTGATCATCAGCGCCACTGGTTCACCTGAACCAGTGTCAACCAGCTGAACACCACCTTTGATGATTAAAGACAACTGACTGCAGGGTGATTTAACAGGGATCCATGAGCCATGTTTCTCCATTTGATTACTCCATTAGTAACTCTGTGAGTGTGAATGTAAGGCCTAAAACAGGACAACTGTTGAGCAGAAGTAATACCAAGAACTCAGGGACAGCTGTCATCTTTACTTTGCTTCTATATAAATTTCAGGAAAGATTTGTATCATTATCTTAAATTCATAAAGGTGAAGTTTGGATGAGCTTGTAGAGAAGAAGTTTTGGTTTTATTTGCAAAAGTAAGTTCTTATATCTTTCTTTGTGAAAATGCTCACATAAGGATTTCTGATATGTTTTTATTGCAGCATTTAATCCTAATTATCTCTAGTGACACAGAGGGCTTTCTTTATCATAAATTCATTAAATAATAGTTCTCTGCTTAACTAGAATCGGGACTAGAAGTTTGGTCTCTAAGCAATATAGTCATTAAGCAAATAATCAGGCGACCAGATCCAATTTTACCATTTTTACCACAGTGTTTAAGCAAATCATGTGGTCCTTAAGGAAATTCAGCTTTCCCAACTGGCTTTGCTTAACTGAAACTGGTGGGAAGGTTTCAAATTGCAATAATGTAACCATAAGACTCTGCAACCATTGTCAATGCAGGCCAATTGTCAATTACGTGAATTGTGATCATGTGGCCAGTGGTGGTTGTATTATTGGGGATCAGCCAGAAAGTCATTTTTCTGAAGCCACCATAATACCAAACAATCATTAAATAGCTATAAATCAAGGAGTACCTGTAATACCTATTGGTCTATTTAATTTAAACTCAAGTTTCTTTCAAGTCCCTAATCCTGGTGTTTATGGAGGCATGTCTATGTTGTTTTCTGAGCAACAGAATGGAAGTGGATTATTACTGTTTTCCTTCAGCCTAAAATTCCAGCGTGGTCTTCATCCAAGCAGCAACCATGATCAACTCTGCTTATCTTCTGTCCAGGGACAAATAATTTCCATGTTATTGGCAAGAAAATTACATGAACGTGACCATAAAGTCACCCACAAGTCAAGACTAAGTCAAAAGAGATGATTTCATCCTAATGTTTTGATTTATTTACTCTCTTTACTTCGTTTCAGGTTGGAGCTGGTGGTTGAACCATGGATTGCTGGACTTTGGGTTGCACTTAATCAAGAATTTGCATCTAGAAAAGAAGACAAAAATACATCTTTTTGTGCCAACAAGTTTTCTAATCTCTGCATAAGCCTCCAAGCGGAATGCTTGAAAACTGAAGATACCGGTGTAAAAAATAATCTTTTATCAAAAGAAAATATTAACTCTGAACTTCCTACTGAAAACTCTCAGCCTACACTTTCTTTCTCAGGGTCTCCCCTCTCAAATGCAACTCTTAATATTCCTGCTTTGCCACCAGAATACCTAGAGGTGCAGTTTGAAGAAAGCTGTGATCAGGTAGAGTCTCCCATATTAAAGATGTTTATAGCCATAAACTTCACAATCTGGAATCTGGAATTTTGCTTTAGAGTTCATGTTAAACATATAGAAAAGTCTTTACAATTCTGTCTTTAAAATTATTTTAATTTAGTAGCTAATAAAACAAATTAGGAAAACAAGAATGCTAGCATGAATTCTTCAACAGCACCCTATCTTACTCAGACTTAATTAGGTCTTTAATAATAAGTTTTTTTCTTCCAATCCCTATAAAGTAAGGACTAGAATTCAGCAAAGTGTAGGTCAGAGTGAGTCCTTGGAGTGAGGAAATTGTGCTAATATCTTTGTTCTACCATCCATTAAAAGCAGTTTTGCCCTTGCTCCTTTGATGTTGGTATTCTAATATAGAAAGAGGCTTAAAATAGAGATGTTGTGTGAAAATGAGAGTAATGTTAAATGTTAATTTTCTGCGTTAAAATGTGTGTGACCCTAAAAACCTGTTATTTGAGTGGGTTGTTAATTGAATGTAAATATCAAACATCTTGTGCAATTATTTCTTATAGTTAGTCCTTTGAATTAAACTTGTGTCACTTTATTTGCAGAATGCTAGCCCAACTTATATTTTGGATAACTCAATTTTTCATGTTCCTATCACCAAGGCTATTCAACTTACTAGGGATGATGCAGTTAAAAGAACATTGCTGATTGAACTGGATATTTCTGTAAGTTGAGGGATGTTTTTAATTATTTCAACTGATACTGATAAACAGAACAGCAATACATATTTCACTATGATGTATTCTTGATGAAAGCTTCACCTATCTACCTGTGCTTTGTCTGTACTGGCTTATATTAGAGAGTTGGCATTCAGTGTTTACTGGGCAACTAAATCTTTATTTAACTAATGTTGGGTTTCTTGTGTATTCATGTAAAAGAGGTATTCTAAAAGCATTTTTGATAGTTCTATAAATTATGGAATTCGATATTGTTTGATATTAGTTGGGTAAAAAAAACCCCAGAAAATGACAAAGTTTAGAAATTAAAATAACGACAAGCAAGCTGGATAGGAGGAGCTCAACCTCAGTATAGAACTTCTATATAACTTCTAACTCAGTTCATATTAAAGGATCTAATTAATTTCTCTTGGAAGTAAGTGCAGGTGGGTAAATGGAGAAGCAAGCTGGGAAAAGGCAAGGAAAATATATAGAGCAGGGGTCTCCAACCTTGGTCCCTTTAAGACTTGTGGACTCCAACTCCCAGAGGAACTCTGGGAGTTGAAGTCCACATGTCTTAAAGGAACCAAGGTTAGAGACTCCCGGTAAAGAGAGTAAAACAAAGGGGACGGAGGCTAGTCAGAAAACACTTCTTAATGGTGATATGAGTTTAATCACAAATGTATTAGCTGAGGCTTCTCTGTTGAAAGATTTATTTTGTAGGAAAGATAAACAAGAGAGGCACAATGGAAATGTAATGCGTAATTTGGACAAAAGGGTTAGAATTAGTAAATATTACAGATGTGCAATCTACATCTGAAGTCGGGGAAGACGTTTAGAAATCCTAGCCTGGAGTTGATGAAGAGGAGAAAGCGACAGAACAGACTTGTACCGCACCCCACCCCTTGGAGGGCTTATCTAAAGATGTTCCGTAGTGAGTGCAATTAGTGTGGTGAGTTTTTTGTAAATAGGTAAACTAACAATAAACTACTTCTCTGATAAACTCTCAATGTCATTCTGATTATCATTCTGATCCTACAATCTATCTGTGATTATGCTACAGGAAACATATAGAAAATATTAACAATAAATATTATGGAAAATAATTTTTGGGGAAGGCATTAATGAGTCAACAAGGTTAATTCTCTTATTTAAGGTTAATGTTAGGTAATGCTTTAAAAGATAGGGAAAATTGTTTTTGTTTAAGGAAAGTTTGATAATAAAAGTATAACTTTGGCTTCGGTATGTATAACAGATCAGGATCAGTTGACATTTATGCAAAGAACAATAAAATGTTCTTTGGATGGATGTGGGTGGGTGGAATGGAATGGATGGATGGATGTGGGTGAACAATTTGCTTCTGAATGGTAATATGAATATTGGTGCAGGTGCATCAGATGACAGAATAAGTTAGAAAAATAGAATACAATTTTTAGAATTTAAGAGAGAGGAGCTAGCAAAACCATAGATTGACAAATCTAATCTAAATATCTGGCTGACTGTGCAACCAACCATAATAATAATAATTTGAATACAGGAAACAACATTTAACTATCAGCCTGGAGATGACTTTAATATAATTTGTCCCAATAATGAATTGGAGGTGGATGAACTTCTTGATATTTTGGAACTTTTGGGAAAAAAAGATAATTTTGTTTGCATAAGAATTAAGGAAGGCACTAAAAAAAGAGGTAAGTTGTATGTCAGTATTACGTGGCATATGATTCTGCCTTTTGAGAAGTGATGTGATCTCATTGAGTTCTTATTTTTGTCTATAGATTGTGTCTTTTAATTTATTTGATTTGTTAATTTCTCTAATTAAAATATAAACTCCACACATCTTTTTATGCTTTTTTTGTTTACAAGAATGCATGCTAGTTCAAATGCCATCAGCAAATAACTAGAGATTGTGGTTTGGGGTCGTCCCCCAAATGGTTGTGTGAATCATTGAATTATTTTTGCTCTATTAGGTTTATTTATAGCTTAGTCCTATGTTCATATACTCATATCTATATGCAGTTATCCAAATTATAGATTTATTCCATAGTCTTGAATTTATAAACTTAATCTTATTTTGAATTTATCTGGATCTTTTAGGCGCAAACTTGTATAAAAAACATCATTTTAGACCTCAGATCAATTTACATAAAATTGCTTTGCTCCAGTATAAATGTAGGGGGGACGATAAAAATGAGCCCTTGTAACAATGTCAGTTTATCTCTGATTCATAAGAAGTTGTCCCCTTATCCTGCCATTACTGAATAAAAGAAATATAATTCTTTCATAATTGAAATCTGGGCTCTGTTTTGGGGTGTATACTAAATTACTGTTCTGCATCTCAGTATCAGTCAAATAGTTAATCCATAAAGAAAATTATCTCAATCTCCTTGCTCAACTTGGTGCCATTGAACTATTTTGCAATTTTTACTCTCAGAATTCCTTGATGGCTGGAATTTTGGGGGGATGCTCTCACAGCAATGTTGGAATTCCATTCCAAGTTGCGGAATTATCATTCCAGGAAATTACTTGGGAGCGGATTTCTTTCCCTCCAGAACCTTACATTCTAAGATCACTTCTAAAAAGAAGCATTCTTAGAACCTTCTTTTATCCAACTGTAATACAAATGGATTTCCACTCAGACATAGAACTTCCCATTGATCTCTTTCTTTGAATATCTATAAAATCTGTAAAAGCTCCTTTTATTCTGGCATTTAGATACAAATGGACATCACTGGATGCAAACTATCTACAATTGATCATGTTAAGTTTTAACATTTATCCCAATAACCCTTCTGCAGGTGGAACTTGAGGAAGTATTTCAGGGAAGGATTTCTGTTTACCCTTCAGGATTGTCCTGGAGGACAATGCTAGTTACAAGCAAGCTCAGTTCAGTCCTCAGAATATATGGACAAATTATATCCTAGGGCCATGATGGCGGACCTATGGCACGGGCACACAAACATTGCCCTAGTTCAGCTCTGATGCACATGCAGGCACTGGCCAGCTGATTTTCAAGCCTTCTGAGCCCACCAGAAGTTGAAAAAGAGGCTGTTTCCAGCCTCTGGAGGGCCTGGGGTGTGGGGAAGGCCTGTTTTTCACTGTCCCCAGGCTCCAGAGCCTTTCTAGGGAGGATGGGGCAAATTGAATTATGGTGTGGGCACACGGATGCGCAACACCCCCCAGGCATCCCCCCACTTTTGGCACACAATGGCAAAAGGGTTAGCCATCACTGTCCTAGGGCTTGCTTTATACCGTGTTTCTCCTAAAAGAAGACCCAACTAGAAAATAAGCCTTAGCATGGTTTTTCAGGATGTTGTAATATAAGCCCTACCCGAAGAAGTAAGACCCAGGTAAGATAATCAGCCAGATGGATGCATTTAGAACCGTATCTCCCAAAAAATAAGACCTAACTGGAAAATAAGCCCTAACATGTCTCTTGGAGAAAAAATTAAAATAAGACCTGGTCTTATTTTCGGGGAAACACAGATACTACCTGAACCAAAGGAGTTGGGAAGCTTTTTAGATTTCTTTCCATGTAATTATATAGAAGATGAAGCTTTTTCTATATGGTCACTGTTTTATGTTATTCTTTTAAAATAGGAGCAACATTGCCATATTATATACCAGATAACAGTACTGTTAAATTTATGTTTACATGGTGTCTGGAAATCAGAGCAGTTCCCAAAAAGGTATTTTTCCCATTTATTTTTTTCACATAGTCTGTAATTCTTGGTACACAGCAAGATTCACTTTGATTCTAGGCCAAATGCCATTTTAATTTGTCTCTCATGTTGCAATTGTACTGTCTGCTACTTCAAATTAAATGTCTTCAACAACTGATGTGTTGCTTACTTAACCGTCTAGCCAAGCTGATTACTGCCTGATCTTAAGAAAAATGCATTAGCATTCTTTCTCTTTTTCTTATCTTTGATGGACAATACAGTAAATGTGTAAACAGTTGCACATACTAAGTGTAAATAATTTTATACCACTTCAGAATCAGGAAAAAAATTCTATGAATATTTACTGAAGGCTTGTCTCTGATTTGCAATAAATAAAATCACTATTGTGGAGCTTATAGTAATAATTAATGACATGCTTGAATAAGGCTGCTCTTGTGTGTGCATATAATATTACTTTTTTCAATTAAATAAGCTGAGTCTGAACACCTAGTGTTCAAGTTGTATGTTTTCAGATGAACATATTGGGATATTTTTTCCAATATAATCCACTAGATGTCATCACCTAACAATCTATGGAAATTTCTATTTACTGGCAGTGTTTCTCAACTTGTTTACATTTTATATTTTTATGAAAACACAATGCATATTAAATTGTTGTGTTTATTTTTCATTTATTTTTATGCAGTTCTGTAATTTTAATGTAATTTGTAGTTTTAATGTAATTTGTTAAACATTGCTTCAAACACAATTCATATCTGTTTGCTTTTGGTTTGGGGATCCACTCATTATGACTAATTTTATGAAATTGAGTAGGATAAATATTTAGTATAGGTTAGTTTTATTAACTCATGATCAGTTTTGAATTATTTGTTTGTTTGTTTATTAGGCATTTCTGCGCTCTTTGGTAAACTATACCACTGACATCAGTGAAAAAAGAAGACTTCAAGAATTGTGTAGCAAGCAAGGATCCTCGGATTATAACTCTTTTATAAGGGATAGTAGTGTTACTTTATTAGATTTGCTCCGGGTTTTCCCAACTTGCAAGCCCCCACTTAGTCTTTTGATTGGTGAGTCATTTTATGGGGTTTCAACTAGAGAAAACAAGATACTAACAATTTATGTATTTAGAAGTTGATATGCTGCCCACTTTCCAAAAAAGCTTAGCTAAATTACCCTATTACATTTTACCTTATTACTTGTCTTGCTGAATGTTATATGTCCCATATTAAGTTGTACACGTGGAACAATAACTAAGTTAAGGGCTATAAATTAGAAAGTCCATGTTTCTGTCATAAATTTAGTGAGTGAGTTAGGTCAATTCCTGTCTTAAGCCTCACCCTGTATCATTTTGTAATGTTTATTTATTTATTGACTTAAATGTTTTTATAGATCACCTGCACTCAGGAGATTGCAATCAAAATAAAAATTAATAGTCTTAACTAATTAATAGCCTTTCTACTTCAGTGCTCAGACAAATAAAGTCTTTACTTCCTTTTGAAAGGCAAGATGTTAAGAGAAGTTCTTATGCTCAGAGTCTATTGGCAGTCATAAGAAAGTGCATTGTTAAGCTCCAGCCAGTTCACAGACATGTGAATCTTCAGCATGAGTGGTTTTATGTAAATATTAAATAATGTGGAAAGGAGGACCAAGCACCATAATGGAATAATTATAGGCATAACTATTATTTCCTCACATATATTCTTAGCTGGAATTGCCATTTACTTACTCTGAAACTACCAGAAGTTAGTTGGCAGTATGTAAGCTCAAGAATACTCTTGAATTGCCTTGTTAATTATATAGAACGCTGCCAAAAACATCTAAATAGATCAGGAAGGCTGCACTCTCTCCATACGTGTCTTAAGAAAAATCATCTACCATTGTAACAAAACCATTTCTATGCTGACTATAAATCATCCAGATAAACCATTTGCTTTAGAACAGAATTTCCCAAACTTGGCAGCTTTAAGACTTGTGGACTTCAAATCCCAGAATTCTCCAGCCAGCAGAGCTGCCAAGTTTGGGAACCTCTGCTTTAGAACCATCCCTCTGTAACCAGACACCTAGTACCAGAGACGTCTGCAGGACATTGTATTTTTGCAATACAAATTCTCTCCTTTCATACATACTTATTCAGGGTTATGACACATATAGAAAAGACATTTACAGCACACTTGTTTTCCCCTTGACGACTGTTCTACAGACCCCTCTGTCCACCATAGAATATTGGAGGACGGTCAGTAGTTGGAAGACCTCCAAGGTCCCTTCCAACTCTATTGGACCTTCTATTCTTCTAGTTGTCCCAATGGCTGAATGAAGTAGCACCTTTTGAGGGGGGCATATATCACTATTTCTTTCATAGTGTTGACACCACCTCTCTCTTAAACCAAATTAACTATCTCCCCAATCCAACAACCAAACGCCATGTCTAACTATGAGTAAAACTTAAAGATGAAGTTAAATATAGTGGTAGTATTTTTGGACTTCGATGTAAGAATTTTATAAAAATTGCAATCAGAATACAATACTTCAGAATGATTTAAGTTTTATTTAAATATGTAATTATTAGATGATTCCGTTATTTTGCTTTTGTAAATAAATGAGAGTGGATTCAAGGCTAAACCTTTATACTCACCAGTGTCTTCCTTTCAGAACATCTTCCAAAGTTGCAAGCCAGACCCTATTCAGTTGCAAGGTAATGTAATTACATTTTAATTGGGAACTGAAAGTGTTTTCCATTTGTTTAAATGGATCCAATCCTTTTATGGTTGGAGAAGATAACTGAGAAGTTAAATTGAAATCTTTGGAAGTATACCAGCTTAGCATTTGAAAACTGGAGGTCGTTCACATATATACTTCATTAGATTTCTTGCGGTTTCTTTCTCAGCATTAGTAACAGCAGAATGAATAGGCATCTTTGCTAAGCATTATTTCTGTTTTGGAATTTGTTGTGGCTCATTTGTCCAGGCAAACCACTGTTTCAGACTGATTCAACTTGAAGCCAATTCTCAAGCCTTTGAACTACAAAGCTGTTGGCCTGTAGCAGCACCTTCACGGTGTGTGTTTGTGATTCCTCAGCCATCTTGTTGCAAGGCTAATCATTGGAATTCTGATGAACCATGCAGAGAAACTGAACACTATAATCAGAGAGCTTTTGGGAATTGTCTTTTATATTAACTGCTGTAACTGGCCGGATGCTTTTAGCCTGGGATTCCTATCTGGAGTATTGGACAGTAGTAATATTTTATGATCATTCTGAGATTAAAAAGGGCCTGGTAGAAGCACACAGAAGCGTAATTGTCCAGAACAGCCCTTGACTTTGACAGAATACTTTATTATTATTCAATAGAACATTTGGTTTTTCCTTTGACTATTTCATTGCAGTTCGACTTTGTTTCATCCTGGAAAGATGCATTTCATCTTTAATATTCTGGAGTTTCCATCCCACCTAGGTGAGCTGCGAAGAGGGGTCTGTACGGGTTGGCTAGCTGATCTGGTTGCCCCAGTCCTTCAGGTGGATCAGAAGAGCAAAGAACTCTTCTCTCCACAGGTATTAACATTTGATAAAAAGCTTATGTTTTTCAAGGCAGAATCTGAGAAAATAATTGCTTCCATTCTTAGTACAGTGGTTTGTGGTTTGGTAGTAGCAGTTATAAACATAATTTAGGGTCCTATGTAAAAGATATAATTCTACTAGCAGACCTGGTTCTGAAAATGGAAAACTTCCACTCCTGAGGAATAAAACGTTGGAATATTTTGCAGGAAGTTTCGATTGATTTCTGAGGTAGCAGAATGAGGATGGATGAAAATAGAAGTCAAATCATAAAACATTAGCAATTAATTGTAACAATTGTCTTTGATCATCGTTTTATTATTAGTGTAATTTTAAAATTGCAAATGTTTTATTATAATTTAAAAGATAATTTGTACATGTAATGTATTATTGGTATGTGACACCAGAAAAGCTTTATAGAATGTATAAAAGTCCTTCAGAGCTATGTTGGAAATGTAGAAAATGTGAAGAGTTATTTTATCATGCTTGGTGGACTTGTAAAAAAAAAACTAGAAAATTTGAGGTTTAAATAAAAAATGTTAAAGATTAATATTTAACTGAAACCAGAATATTTTTTTTACTGGGATTAATGAATATATTTGTAGAAAAGACTTATGGAAGATTGTTTTTGTACATGGCATCCACAGTGAGATTGTTATTTGAACAAAGATGAAGTGACTCTAACATACCCACAATGGAGGAATAGTTGAAAAAGATGACAGAATTTTTAGATATGGCAAAATTGACGTACTTGATTAGGGAAAATACAATGTTTAGATTTGTCAGAGACTAGAAATCATTTATGGATATTTTGCTGAAAATGGGGAAAAAAAATTTGTGTTTCGTGGGTTTGGTGTCTAGAAAGAGCCATGATGTAATCTTAGAGGATAAAATATATTGTATTTATGACTGCTGTACAGAAGATTGATTGCCAATCCTTTGTCATTTTTTTATTTTGCCTTTCATTACTTTCTTATTTGCTAACCACTTTTTATTTACTCTTTTGTCTTTAAAATTTTACTGTTTTTACTTTATAAAAATTTATTTAATGAAAATCAAGTTAGAAAAGAGCATAATAATAATTCTGTTGAAGAATACATAAATAATCTAAAATTTTCAGAATTCGTTTGAAGGAAACAAACCACTTCTAGTGACAAGAATCAACTTGCATCCATATGAAGTGCTTTATGGCCAAAAGAGAAATTGCAGTCATTTAAAAAATAAATTATTTCATGACATTAATTATTTGCTAAAGAAACAGCAAGGGTCTTTCAGCTATATGAAAAATGTTTATAATGACACAAGCCTTTTATTTATTACATTAATAGAAACTATGTTTTTAATAGAAGTGGGGCCTGTGACTTTTACTGTTCTTTTGTCTGTGACCTTCTTAACAATGTACCAAGATTGTTCTGTTCAAAATGTAGAAGCAACTGTCACACCATGCTGTGGGAGAAAGTGTCAAAGACAAATGTTGCACTTGATAAACCAATTTCTGTTATTAGAAATTGAGTTTCTGTCATCTTATTTCACTTCCTTTCAATGGAAATCATTAATTATTTCATAGTTTAATCATTCCTGTATTTCCTTTTTTTTTAAGTGAGTAATTTAGCAGTCATGCCTAATCACTGGAGGAGAAGGGTATTGGTTCGTACATTTTCTTCAGTTTCATCTTAATAAATTTTAATTGCATTTTAGATCAACATAACGTTTCGCCCATCCAATGTTTTTCACCTACCAGACAACCCATCTGTTCCTTTTATTATGGTTGGTCCAGGAACTGGAATTGCACCATTTATTGGCTTTCTTCAGCATAGGCAAGTATTTTAAATATATCAATCTGTCACCAATAACCTATTTTCTAGCTTCTGTTGATGAGTGGCAACTCTATGAAAACCTTTACCTGATCCTGAACAATCAGATTCCGATTGTGTGCCATGGAGATAAGGGTCTTTTGTCTCACAAGTCATGTCTTCTGTGAATGAGATCTTCAACCCAATCTGATTGTATTTCTAGAGAGCATAAATAATGTTAAGGTATGGGGAATTGCTGGCTTGGGAGATCTTGTTTTTTCACTAGAGGTTTATGATTGCTTTTTGTTTTTTATTCTGTTGGTTTCAAGTGATGTTTTTTTAAAATTTGTCATCTTTTTCCTTTAAAAAAAATTCTCCCCCATTCCACTATTAGTAGAGTACAAGGGTTTTTTCGGAGATCGGTGGGGAGGGATTGCTTTTCTCGCGCGCGCTACAATAGGTGTTTTTATTATAGCAACTTAGCTTCCTTTTTTTAACATAGTCTTTCATGCAGTGGTAGGTTTCAAAAAAAATTACTACCAGTTCTGTGGTTGCGGCTTGGTGGGCGTTGCTTGGTGGGCGTGGCAAGGGAAGGATACTGTAAAATCTCCATTCCCAACCCACTCCAGGGGAAGGTTACTGCAAAATCCCCATTTCCTCCTGAT
>JANHFP010009634.1:104130-117749 GCA_032468135.1 Calamaria suluensis
CTTGCAACTTTCCCGCCAAAAGCTACAGTTGCAAGCCTCATCGCCTATGTTGCAACATGCCAGCTCAGAACAACACAGTATCCACTTGAAGACCAGTTTCATGTCCAACATAACCTAGAATAAAACTCTGGTTTCTGTTTCAAATGTATTCTTTCTCCAAGGACAATAAATCTGTTAAAATGACAACAGAAGCTCTCATGATGGACATTCATCATTCAACTGCATTTCTGATCTCACAGTTTTCAAGAGGCTCACAGTAATCCTGAATTCAGAGGAAAGTCCCATAATTCTCTTCCTTCTATGGTTACATATGAAAAAGGCTAAGTAAACAATTTAAATTTTCAACAGAATTGCTCTTGAAACTTGCCACTGTTTAAGGAAGTGAGAAAATATATAGCAGTATTTATTACAAGCATTGATATACTACCATTCACGCTGCAAATGTGTCCAATTTTATACTGTAAGCATTTGGCTTTAACACTTATTTCAAAAGAATCATTTTTATAGCATGTTATTTTGGACAGTTTTGATTTGTGTATAGGTCGCAAGCCAGGGCAGGAGAGCTAAAGCTAGACTGGGCTAAAGCCAAAGACAAACAGAGAGGGAATAGATGAGTGAGCCAAGTAGGATTAAAAGAGGATCAGGGCAGGCAGGTTCACTGCCCGTTCAAGAAGCCTGAAAGAGGAGATATTCAGCAGTCTGCAAGAGCTGTTTCTGGCTTCCTTTAACAGGGGTTGCTGGGAGACAGCTGTCAAAGAAAGCAGATCTATAGATGTTTTTGCTACTATAAAGTCAAAACATACGGTGTTCCTTATATTAATAGCAACACAGTCTCCGCTCATCCCCCAATTTCTCATGGGGGCTTTGGGCTACTTACTGGGATAAAGGTAGACATTTTTATGAATATACTGACTATAAAGATTCATCACTGTATTTTTGGGTTTTTTTTGCTTACAAGTTTAAATTAATTATTTCTTAGCGTGTTTTAAAAGTGAGGCTGCATTTGAATACATGACTAGTATACATGAATTGTAAAAAAATAATTCCTTCATAATTGTACAGCTAATCCTTGAGTTACAACCGGTCACTTAGTGACAAAGTTATGAAGTGATGCCCGCATTTTGGGCACTCAGCAACTAGCCCACATTTATGGCCTTTGCAGCATCTCATAGTCCTGGGACCTTGATTTCCAAAGTTTCTGAGGAAAACCAGTGTTTACTTCTGGTTAACAGAAAAAAACGCCCCTTGGCACACCATGGTTTTGGGTAATGACTGCCACATTTCCTTAACCACTGCCATGTTTGCTAAATGACTGCCACAGAAATCAAGACAGTCAGAAGATAATTTACTTTATGACCATTACAATTTATGATCAAACTTGACAGGCTCAATTACATTTGTAAGTTGAGAACTATCTGTAATGTCTCCCTGATTATGTGAAATTTTCATTAGAGCTACACTTTCAACACATGCAGTTAAGGTTTTCGATCTGTCCATGCTACCGTTGATTATGCCACAAATTCTACTTAAATCATAATGTTTCAGAGGTACTCTTGTTTTGGGCTTGTTGTGTTGTTGTTGTTTGCAAAAACTTTGGGGTTTTTTTTGCAAAAGAAAAAAAGAAAGAAAATCAACCAACTAGCAAAACAAACCAATTCAATCATCTTGAAGCCAAAACCACTTCCTGAAAGCATTATTATTAAGGTACTATTATTTTAATAATCGGTTTGACCTGATATCTCTAGGTCTAGGACAACAGGTAGAATTTGAAGACAGTTGAAATCAAAGCTAGGATAATAAAAGGGGAAAAACTAGTATGCTGGCTTCTGAATCATAAATTAAGAATTTGCCATGCAGATTTAGCTAACTCTATTACTGATTGCAGTTTTCATTCTCTGGGTTGATTAAACCTAGCAAGAACCTAGAGTTAGAGCAGAATGGCAGAATTCATCCCTAGTAGAAATTGCCATTTTAGAAAGAGAGAGAAGAAGGGGAAAAAAAGAACTTGGACATTCCTGCTTTAAAATAAGATGAGATGCTTCATGCTTTCCTTTATAAAATATTCTCTGAAAGTTACCAAGTCAGCAAAAAATTTTCTCAGCTAAAGTAATAAACAGTGCCAAATGATGAAGCTAGGCTGATTATTTGAAGGTGGGGAAGGGGAGCCTTGTTACTCAGTGCTGCTAGTCCGAACAGATATATTTTAGCCAGAACAACATCATGTAATTCACCTGATTGTACAGCTTTGCCTGAAGTTCTAAACATTTCTAAGAAAACTAGAATCTATTGATTTTCTAAAGCAGTTACCTTTCTAAGCTCACCCTGAAGCCTGCAATTATTTACAGGCACTGAAAGTCAGGAAAGCAAGAGGGAAATGAAGCTTTCAAAATTACTTTCTCAACTTCCTAAGAGTTAGTAAAGAATTTTACTTTTCTCTTTTCCCGCAATACTGTAACCTTTAAAAATAGGTAACAAAAGGTTAAGGTTTCCTCTATCCAGTCATGTCAGACTCTAGGGAACAGAGCTTATTCTGTTTTTTAGCTGAGAGAGAGCCAGCATTTTCTGAAGACCTTTCCGTGGTCAGGTGGCCAGCATGTCTATACCCCAAGGCATTCAGAATGCTGTTACCTTCCCATTGAAATGGTACCTATTGATCTACTTGCATTTGTCAGCTTTCAAACTGCTAGGAGGACAGGAACTGAAGCTAGCAATGGCAGCTCACCCCGTCACGCATTGCTCAGAGCTCAGGCTGCCAACTTTCCAGCCAACAAGCTCAGCATCTTTAACTGCTGAGCCATGGTGCCCCCTGCATTTTCAAATAATAGAGTGCTAATAATTTTAATCACATTATATAAACAATGCATTGAAAACTACATTGAAATAATGCAATCTATCATGAATTACACCACTGTAATAAAGGAAAGGAGAAATCACAGAGATGAAGAAGCAAGGTTATCACGTGCAAGCTCATCCTTTATCCAATTTCAAGCCACTGTGTATTCAGAGAAATGCCTGCATTTACATACTGAAATTGGAAAGGAGCCTTTGTCACATACGGAGTGTGGAAAATCATGAACACAAGTGTCACAATTCTTTTTCATACATCTAATTTAATTCACATAATACTCAACACAGATTTTGGGTAACAACCACATAGGACTGATGAGAACGTAAAACCCTAAAACCTCAAGAAAATGCAAGCTTGCTCACCCATGCCATAAAACATAGTATAACAGAGAAATATAACCCAGTATTTTAACACAAATGCACTTGGAAAATAAAAGGTACATTTTAAAGATAGCATCTCACCTTGCGCCAACAATCAGTTCTTTTTGTCTTGGATCAAATGTTATTTGAGAGAAGTCAACAGCACTTTCTGATCTGAACACATGTAACCAAGGAGCCAGTTCTACAAGAGCAGAAAGAAAATGGTCATAATATTCATACTATTAGCATTTATTTTCATTTGGTGCCATCAAATCTTTTGAAAAAAATAAAGTTCTGAGCCAGGAATCCCAACTTTATGACTTGGTAGACACATCTGGGATACTGAGAATTTACCAAACTCATTTTTATACCATTTCCTGTGGTAATGCATTTAAGGACAATTTTCAAAACATAAAATGTAGTACTAAAAGCTAATGGTTTAAAAACAATATAAAATGTGTTCATTAAAAGGAAGAGGGACAAAATCAAAAGACCCATCTGGCATTCATAAAGGGAAGTCAGTGGTAAACTGATAGGTTTCCAACAGATGCCTCAGATATAGACTAGTAGAAACTCCCTGGATGTCAGTAGGAAAGACATTCCACAAGGGAGGGTTTGCCACAGGCAATCATCAGATGCTTTTCTGCAGTTCTCTGCTCACACAGATCTTAGCAATTAACAAGGGCTGTAATGAAGAAGATACCCTGTCAGGAAATATTTCTTTAAGGCCTTCAAGCCAAACCTCAATTTTGGCTCAGTAGCTTACTTGCAGGCAGGGCAGAGGTATGACAGACTCAGTACCTGTCCATCATATTTTGGATCAGCTGCAGTCTCTATAGAACTATGCAACTATACAACTATAGAGCTGTAGCTTTAATAGAGTCAGTGTAAGAAATTGTAGACTTATGCATCATCTTTCTATTTTTATAGAACTTGCTCCCTGGTTATTTATACTCAGATTCATAATGTAAACATGAGTCCAATAATGCCTGGCCATTTGGGACTTCAGTGACGCTAATACTTTTAGGATAACCTCCATACTGTGTACCTATTTAAAAAAAAGAGAATGCAACTCTGTGATGGGCAATAGGCGGTTCTTAAATATGATAAATCTAAATAAAATAAATATGTTTTATTTAATAGGCCAGGGGTCCTCAACTATGGTCCGCAGGCCAGATACAGCCCACCGACTGAATGTATCCGGCCTGCTGAGTGGTGAGATTCAGCCTCGCCCTGCCCTTCATCCACGTCCTCCCAACCACTCCCCACGTGACTGGCTTTTCCCAACTGATGGGGGTCCTGGGGAGGAGGTGCCTTGCCTACCGCAAGGCTATGTCACCCACATAACCTCCCTTCCTCCAGCCTTCACCCTTATCTTCCACCATCCAGCCACACTTTCCAGTTCTCATTTCAACTGTCACCGCACTGCTGCTGCCGCAAAAGTAAAGCCAAAGGGTACGGGTGGGTGGGGGAGGGCTTACTGCCGAATGGGTGATACTGGAGGTGCAGCCACGTGTTCCTGGGCCAGAGGGTGGGCAGGTAAGCAGCTGTTCCCAGATCCCCTCATCCCAGAAGCACCACCTTCACACTCTCCCCTCTCTGCTGGCGGCCGCCCCCTTCTTCACATAAGATCTTCCCACTGGCTCAGGGAAGAGCCAGGGAGGGTTCAGATACCGCTATCTCCCGCATGCTCCCCTCTCTCCTCGCTGCCACCCTCAAAGATCGGGAGGGCCATGCGGGAAGAGAAAGGAAGAGAGGCCAGGTGAGCTGGACCCCGGTGCTTTCCAGCTCCCCTTGTCTGGTGATGGGCATGTGACGTGTCCCTCTGCTCTCCTGAGTGACAGCCAAGGCTTCACTGCCTCCTCCAAGTTCTTGTGGAGGGAGGGACACACAAGCCCATTGCCCCCGCTGCTGCTACTTTTGCTGACGGCTTCTCAGCACTCTTAAAGTTGATCTTGAAGAGCTGGAAGTCGACCATCACTACAAGTTCTGCAACCTTGGCCAAGTTTCTGCCAACAGTATGTGCCAACCAGTGCTAACCAATAGCAACCCACCACTGCACTCATCCCCCTTTTTACATCAGAGAGAGAGGGAGGGAGAGAGAGACTGACTTGTTGATTGTAAGCTCCATGGAGCTGAGAAGAATTGCTGCAAAACTGAGTTTCCTGAAGTAGAACACTAGACTCCTATATACCTTAAAAAACAAACTAGTAAAAAGAAAAGTAAACCAAAAGAGCAACATGCAACAAAAGCAAATAAAACAACACCAGGAGCAAAACAAATTAAAGTGTGTATTGTTTAATGGACTGCTAAATTGTCCATACCCATCCAGTAACATGACCACACAACGGTCTGAGGGACTGTGAATTGGCCCCGTTTAAAAAGTTTGAGGATCCCCGTAATAGGAAAACTGTCCAACTGAGAACCACACACTCAACCAAGTCTGTTTTGATAAGATTCAAACTCAGTTTATTATCCTCATATACTTTGTTGCTACATTGGATATAAATTCAAAACAAGCATGACTTCTCCTAAGAAGTCACGATACCAGCCCAAAACTCTGGATAATTACCCTAAGAGGCTTAATTTAGTTCATGGGTTGGTAACTTTTCAGCAGTGGGTTACTCGGATTCCTGCCTCTCCACAAGAGGCCATAACATGTTTATTATGTACACAGATGTTTTTATATGGATAAAACCACATAAACAGTTTGTAAGGGTTTCTTGTAGAATACCCTTGATGAGGGAACAGTCCAAAACACGTGTTTCTAGACAATAAATAATTATTTGCTATTGGTGCTTAAGAAACTGTCTCCCCTTATTTTGGTTTCCACCCTGGAGAGAAGATAAAGTGGGTGTTTTGCACCAAGTGCAGCTTCCAAACAGTGTTTAAAGACGTATGGTACACAAGTAACACCGCAGGGTGTGAATGCAGCCCTTCCAATCTGCTGTTTACCTACTAATTCCTTTTCAATTTCAATTTCTATTCCATTTTCTTGCCTTATCAGTTATTGTTTTTTAAACCAGTTTTTGATACCGAAAGCAAATGGTCTGCTTCACTAAGAAAGAGTGGAAGATTTAACACTTAAAGCTTTGAAATATGCCAACTCCCTTCCAGCATAACAGAATGTTCCCCAGTTACCCAAAAGCTTCAATGTGAAGTGACAGATTCGTCACCTTCACTAGTCTACATGCTCAATCAAAAATACAGTTTCATACAAGCAGCGAAACAAAACGATTTCCCTTTCGATATGTCAACAGGGTAATTCCAGGAGCCCATGAAAAATGTGGCAAAATTGTTCTGACTTCAGATCCAGGAGTTCTCCTTCGACTCACCTCCATTTATGCCACAGAATGACACTGATTTCACAGCCTTTGTTCAAACCCATACAACCCGAGGCACCCAGGTTGGAAACTGCCCTGGATGATCTCCATTTCAACTCTGTATGGGTTTCTAAACTGTCCCACTGCAGGCAGTCGTGACTATTCCTTTAACAATCATTTGAAGTTACAACAGCGCTGAAAAAGTGGCTGAGGACCAATCCTCATATTTATTACCATTGCAGTGTCCCCACATTCATGTGATCATAATTCAGGTGCTTGCTGATCTGCATGTATTTATAGCCAGCTTTGCCGGCTGAGGAATTCTGGGAGTTGAAGTCCACAAGTCTTAAAGTGGCCAAGTTTGGAGACCCCTGGTCTAAAGGCCCCAGGCTAGGAACCAGGAGACTTTGAGCTCTAATCCCTCATTAGGCATGAAAGCCAGCAGGGTGATCTTGGGCCAATTGCATTCATTTAACCCAACCCACCAGGGTGGTTGTTGTGTGGAAAATAGTGAGAGGAAAGGAGTATGTTTGCCATTTTGAATCATTTATAAAAATAATAAAGGCAGTGTCCTTTAATGATATGGTTTCTATTTAAAACCTCCCCAGGGGTCTTCCAACAAGCAAGTTCAATGGGGGAGGAGTCAGATTACTTTAACAACCATGACCAAAAAAGGGTCATAAAATCAGGTGTGACTCACTTAATGACTATATTGCTTAGTGACTAAAATTCCAGTCCCAATTGTGATTGTGTCAAGAACCACCTGTGTATCAAATTGGGTTTCATCAAGGTACACAATGTAATACTGTAAACAGTAACTGAAAAATATGCAATGTTTTGATTAAAATTCAAATATTAACATAAACATGTTGCGTGTATCTAAGGGTATGCGTGTGGGTACGTGAGTGTTTGAGAGTCTGCTGTCTTTTTTATAACTACCTTCCTGCTGTGCTATATTTAATGCTACACTGAAGATTATCCTAATTTATGAATAGCTTTTGGAGAATTCTTTTGGGGAGAATTGCTGTAAGCAGAGGGATGAATTGGCATTAAGAAAAACTGCTGTCAGCAGGAGGTACCGAAAAGCTCTTCATGCATGCATTTTGTGTAATGCTCAATTCCCAGTGACTTCATGGAAATAAATGTGTAGTTTTCTCAGCAGTAATACAGAAGTGGATTGTCATTGTCTTGTCATCTCCACCTTCACAGGCAGCCTCATCTCCCTTGGAGGTCTCCTATGCCATTTGTAAGCCCAGACAATTAAGGCAACTGCCACCTTCTCCTGCAGTAGCAACTTTGCATTTGTTTTGGAGTTGATCGAAATCCTGGTACTTGAGAACATATCTTCCCTCACACTTGTTGTCTGGATTGTAGAAGCCATGACATCCTAGTGGCTGCTGATTCTTCATTAAATGTTGACTATCAAAAGGAAATCATTCCTTTCTCAATTCCTCCTTTAGGCCTGCAGCGTCCATTCAGTTCGCAGTTTCAGCCTTTGCCAAATAAATGAATCAATAACCAAAAGAATTTGAGCTGCTACACTGCAACTGTCAACAGCATTTTATGGTTTAGTTTCTTGAATTTGCCTTCATTCATACTCAAAAACTATTCAAAATAAACACAGTTGAATTTCATGAATGAAAGCAAAAAGTTGGATTTTATTTCTCCATTGTTGTTACACATTTAATATCTCCCATTGAGGAATCCTGGGAGTTGAAGTCCATAAGTCTTAAAGCTGCCAAGTTTGGGAACCTCTGGCTTAAATGTTCTTGTTGTGGTCCACCAGCAGTCTGCGGAGCTAGCAGCAGAGTCGGACAGTGAGGAGGCTGGGGAGGAACATGGGCCAGTCATGGAGTCTGGGGAAGGCCAGGATGAGGGCTCTGCGTCAGAGGCAGAGATGGGGCCAAGGCCATCTGCGAGTGATGCATGGATTCCAGAGCCTCCAGAGTTGGACAGCAGAGAGGCAGAGGATCAGAAGAAGCCTGTTCCTAGTGCACATATGGGCAGAGCTGCCAGAAGGAAAGAGCAGCTAAAGCAAAAGGGACAAGTCGGGAGTAAGGCCAGGAGATGATTGGTCCCTCCCATAAGGCTTAAAGGAGCAGCAACATCTCTTGGGATCTTTGTAGGAAAGCAACATTTCCCAGAGGTTTCCCAGAGGTCTGAACCCTGTTGAAAGAGGTCCAGATATTCCAATTCTTCCAGAGACCTTTGAAGCTGAAGCACAACCACCATTTCTACAACTTTACAAGGCTGGAAACTGGATGAATGTTGTCCACAATGTATTTTTTTTCTCCAACTTGTCCAAGGGATACAGTTAATTAATATCTTTTCACAGCCCTTGTTTACACAAAAAATAAAATGAACCCTTCTCTCCAATATTCTTTCTCCTTCTATGTCATCAACAAGTGCTTTTCTGTTGTCAGCATTAAGTCTAAAACGGGTGTAAAACTCAAGGCCCACAGACTGAATCTGGCCCATGCGGGGGTGGGGGGTGCTTAAATGTGGCCAGGAAATATCAAAGGACCAGCCCACGGTGCCTCTGCCAGCCAAAACTTTAAATATCAAAAGATCACTGACCTCTGAGGCCCACTTTCAGCCTCCACAGCCTCCTGCAGCACTCTGCTGGCCAAAAACAGGTGGCTGAAATCACTATCCTAGATTCAGAATCATACTTCATTCTTGCTATAGAAACCAAGGAAATAAGTAGCATGCTGTTTGAGCTGCTGGAGGATAGACAGGGTGACAGTCAATCAATCAAATGGATAATTTAAACATGTCTTCCACTGTTGGCAGAGTGAAGGTTCCAGGAGACGTTAAGACAGTAGTAAATGGAAGATTTCAACTAAAATTCATCCATGCATAAGCCTTATTTTATGCTCCAGGAAAGTATCATCTAAGTCTTCTGGTTGGATGCTTAGGTGAGTAGATTTGCTATAGCAATACTAGGGTGACTCTCTTCATTTTTACTCAGATGCTTTCTCAGAAGGGATTTCTACACCGATTTACATATTATTTACCAACAATGCCCCCTTTTCCTTGCAGCGAAGTCAGGTTCCCTGGAACAAAGCTTATCCTTTGCTTCTGATAATTTTATCAGTAGTTTCATCTATTATTTTTTAGATTGTATTATTACACTGTGCCAGGATTCAAAGCATAAAAATATAATGATATACATCAATGTTGTCCTTCTAGCTTATAAATTACTGATCCCTGTTGCCTGTAATTTATTAGCTTCCAGTGCAAATGTCTTACTGCAATCATTCTTGTCCCAATGTTTTATACTCATCCAGACCCCAAGATTTAGTTCCAAGGCTTTTTTGACCAAGCTTCTACTAAGATAGGCATCCTTGTCATCCATAAAAAACTTCCATGTTGGTACTATAAGGCAAGATTTGCTGGCGACTCTGTCCAGGCTCAGGTGCCAACTGTTCTCCTGTAATGTCCTAGTCTTTCCTCCCAGCATTCTGACCTTTAAGAGTAAGTATTGATGCAAACATCATTTGTGCTCCTGAGTTCTTCGTTTTCTTATCCTGAGATTTACTGTCTTTGGAGACACATTCAACAATTCCTCTGACTGGGCCATTTGTCCCATGTGAATTAGCAAGGGAAAGCAGCAACCAATTATTCTGAAGAGCCTCAGCAGTCTGCTGTCACATCTGGAATACAAGCTCCAGGAAAGCCATGCTCTTTCAAAGGTCTCAGGTTTGGAGATGGTTGCTTTTGTTCCTCTCCACAGGAAGTCTCTGACAACCATATGTCTGCTCCTTCGTAGGTTAAGCACTTTCCATCCACAGGATTCTGAGTATTTTCCTTAAAATTTCTTCTTTTAACAAAACAGCATCACTCACTAAGTCAAAAGTCTAAATAACAGCTGTGTGCTTCTACTGCATTTCCAAAATGTCCCCTTTCTCTTGGTCCTATAAATCATGTTTTCATTCCTTCACCTCTTACTCTTTTTTACTGCTTTGATTTAGAGAACTCCAGTCTTTCATGTCAAAACCCGTGCTCCCTCCCTGATAAATTGGAATGACATGCTTCCAACCTTTTCACCTTCTGTTCTAAAAGAACCAGTTGCACACACTTGTTGTGTTTCTCATTCAGGCAGTTCTGAGGCATGGGAGATACAAAGGCTAATGCAAATTCTGCAGGGCACTTAGTTGTTCAATGCCCCACTGAACATGGCATTTTTCTGTATCTCCACCATTGCTTGCTTTCTCTGCGCCCACATAAAAACCTCTGCCCAGTTTGGTTGCTGAGTCAGCTGAGAGAGTAGTCTAGAGAGACACAGCAAACGCACCCTACAACCACAACAGCAAGCTCAGGCAAGGCACAAAGAGCCAAAAGCAGAGGCAAATAGGCAAATTATATGACAGTAATCAAATCTTCACCACCACAATCTCAGGATCAAAAAGAATAAATTTCAATGGAGTGCCTATGTGTATATAAAACAAATTATAACAGCCTAAGCAAATAGAAGAGGAAAAATAAAACAAAGGAAGACCCTGTACAATAAAAGGCTAAACTAGGTGTCTCCACAGTCTAAACAAAATGTGAGGTGGTGAAAACCAAAATCAGAGACTCAAGTAAGCCTCATAATTGGTCCCAAACCATAACTCATTTCCAACTCATACCAAGCTCCTTTGGGGGGGGGGAGGCTCTGGGTATTCATTCTCACATTAATACTTGCTGCTCCAAGTACTTTTAGCTATCTTCTTTTGCCTTTCACTTCTCAGATGATATAGTATCTTTCCTGAGGACACCAAAGAAGTGATAAAAGAAATGAGACACATTTAGAGAGATAATCAACCCCCCTCCATAAGAATATTTCCCTTAATTAGCATCAAATATGCATTTAAATTTTCCTTAATCAAATATTGGTCTGGCGGAATATAAATTATTTCTAACTATCACTTAGCTGAAAATGAGATTTTTGTTAAATACAGTAATCTGAAAATGCAACAGTGGCATTTCTGCTCAAACTGTTACAGGTTAGATTTAGGAAGAGAGTACTCAACTCTGTTTTTCTCCCAAGGAACCTACTATAGAGTACAAGATCTCAGGGGTGTTGAGTATCCTAGAGCCTGTCCTTGGCACCCTCCTACTTCATCCTGCTTAACAACCCACATAATCCTGGGGTTATGATGGCAACCAGACAGCCAAGACTGTCACCTCTAAGTGCTGTGATCACTTATGACCACATCACTTTGCAACAACAACCCAAGTTCCAACTGACATCAGAACCTACCTGTAGTTTTAAATAGTAATTAGTTCTTCATCATGATGCCTGTAATTCACACATGGATTAGCAGGTTGAATAGGGGAAAAAAGGACCTGGCCATCATATGATAACCAGCTTTTCCAAAGTTGCATCTCTGTAAATATCTTCAAATTTACAGTCAACGTATCTGGGTTTAGGTGGAAGTTTGAACTGATATGACCATCCAGCATAACTCCAGTAGGGGTTTACCTACCATAAGAGGAAGTTTGCAGGTGCTATCACTGCTCTTGGGGAAGAAGCACAGATTGGAAGGGGGGACAGCTATTTAGGACATTTATAACAAAATCTGCTGGTTTCCACTACCCATCCAGAGAGATACTGGTGAGGAAAACTAGACTGCACTGGGACACATTTTGCTGCTAAGATGATTAATAAGCCACCACAGGACAGCATGGAAATGACTGAAATGGAGACAGACACTTTTTGGAAGGGCAGTGGGCATGAGGTAACCAAATCTGTATGATCCTAAGATGGTTTGATTTCAATTGTTTTGATGAATAATGACAGTCCAAATCTTAAAGAGATGCATCTCTAGTCTTATTATCCAAAATGAACCACTGTTAGCACACTTCAAGGACCCCACAATGTAGAGGAACTCAAGACTGCTAGGACTGGAACTATGAATAGAGATCCCATTTTCTTTTCATCCTGGCTGGAATCAGATGGATAGGCCACTTATACTTACAGGCTACTGAATATTTAGCAAACTGTTTATTCTGGGTTGATCAGTGCAATAGGCTTCTTGGCAGGACACAAAGAATTTCAAAGGGAGAACATTGCTAGACAATTTTGCAGGCACGATCAGTGACTTGGATAAGGGGCCTACAGAATCTTCAGAGTTTGTTACCCTTAAAACTGTTCCTGATCCATAAGCAAATGTGGATCACTGCAATCAGCTTGCTGGTCAACACCTAATAGCACTTACAAATATTTACTGCATAAATTTACTAAGACAAAACAAGAAGATAATGTGTCCTGAAAAACAAATCCAAGGAGTTTTGAAGGTGAATGGGAAATAATTTTAAAAATGATAAGTTAGAATGAACTATTAATTAGCTCGACAGCAGCTCTGTTAGCCTTATGGCAGTCAAAAGCAAACCAAAATATCTTGATAATGGCTTCTACAAATGATTCTATAAATGATTATTGATAATTCCATAAATTATAGAAGATTATAAACAGAGCTCTGCATCTAATCTTTATGTACAAATCTTCTAAATAGATGAGATATCTATAAATAACATGTACAAAAGACCACACGTTTGCCTATAAAGATCCAAATTTGATCTTCTTTTCTACCTAATTATTTGGAAAAGTTCTTTCTCAGTTACTTACCTTCACTTGTAACAATAGGATGTTCAAACCTTCGACACTGGGAATCTTCCATTGCAATGCCTCCTAAACATATTATCTCTAGACTTGTGACCATCAAAATTGCTGTCAGAATAGCGTCTTGCATATTGATCCTGGGCACCAATCACATCTCCCTTAATCAGAAATGCTTCAGGTATTCAGATGCAAAAACAGCCTACAAAATGTAAAAGGAACAAGAATTACCATTAGACCAGGGCTTACCATCTTGTTTATTCTTGACACACATCCAGTTTTCCAGATTTTTGTTGTAAAGCATGCTTTATCACATATCATTTAGATATGAGCCAGCAATGTGCAGCAGCAGCCAAAAAAGCCAACACAGTCCTAGGCTGCATAAAGAGGGATAGAATCAAGATCACATGAAGTGTTAATACCACTTTATAATGCCTTGGTACGGCCACACTTGGAATGCTGCATTCAGTTCTGGTCACCACGAT
>JANHFP010009634.1:136260-148075 GCA_032468135.1 Calamaria suluensis
TAATGATGATTGACATCGCAGCCTGCTTAGGAAAATGGGTGTTGTCTTACCTGAACACCCTTTTTCTTGGCAGGGTGTGATGTCAATCATCCCCGCCCTTCAGCTGCCTGGCCTCTATTGGTTCCATCTGGGGGGGGTGTCTGTCTTGCAGAAGATTGGTGGTCTGTCACCTTGATTTACTCAGCATGTCAGTATGCACTCGTCTGACCTCACTTCAAAGCAGGACTATCCAGAAGGGGAGGAAATAAATATGTGCATGCCCGGTCCTGATTGATTCAGCGGAGCAGAACCCAGTAATGATGATGATTGACATCGCACCCTGCCAAGAAAAAGGGTGTTCAGGGAAGACAACACCCATTCTCCAACTTCATCTGATAGAGGTGATGATAACTTATGTAAGCTCACACAGAATAACTGTGTTGGTATTTTAAGTGTCTCAATTGTTCTGGCAGTTAATGTAGTTAACGCCTACATGAATTGTGGTGTTCCTCAGGATCCCTCTAAAGAAAGCACAACATATAGAAGTAATTACTTCGGAGAGGAAGGTAATAAATAGCCAGAAAGTATAAATACTTCTGCACAAAATAATAAAGTTAAAATATGAGAGGAGAAATGAACTTTCATTTCCTTAAGAGGTATTTTTTATTTGGACTAAAAAGATGGGAGAAAATAGCAGAGATTGGGTAATAATAAGGATGAAATAACAGTTACATTAACTGTATTGGCTGCCATTCTTCAAAAAATTATAATTTGCTTCTATGTTATGTAATGAGTTTAGATTCTGGTAAATTTAAATACAGCAAAAAATGATATTTGTTTTACAGAAGGAATCAACATAGCAACAAAGGAATATAAGAATGAGGTCTTTGGAGTGTATCTGTGAGAAAACTGTCATGAAATAAAGAATATTCATATGGAAACTACTGTATGCTCTTACTAATGGTGCTCAGAAATTCACTCATGTGTGATTAATTAAATCCTAACAATGACAAGCTATTTAATATATGAATGTATCCAGTATCAATATAGATAGTTTAGCACCAGATAGTTCTCTAACTTCCATCTTCTGCAAAAGATGTGGTAATTGCTCCCTTAATCATCAGGTTCTTAATTATATTTTGACACCAGGGGTAAAAATTGGTGTATTTTCACAAAAGAACCTATGATAAAAAACACAGTCAATGGGATTAATTGAAAGCATACAAATAGCGCTTCCCAACCAACTCTCCTGCCATAAATCACAGGCAGTTTTCAAATTTAGCCATAAACTCTCCAGAGACATGAGTGTCATAAAACATATACATTCAATATTTGAGTTGGAGGTAGTAACCAACAGAGATACGGGGAAACAAAATACAGGACATGTGAAAAGTAAGAATAATGTTGTCAAAAACATCAGCATTCATAACCTGCGTCTTTGTCCTGTACAATACATGGTTTCATTTGTTAGAAGTGTTTCTGACTCTACATAGGTCAAACTGTCCAGTCCCTTCAGCAAGGATAAATGGGTTGAAATCTGGCTGTGCATATTCCGTGCATGTTCCAAAATCAGTGAGGAAAACATTTTACTTGGAACATTCTGTCAGTGACCTCATAGCTGACCTCCTTAAGCAAAGATTCTTATGAATCTTTGCTTAAGGATCTTATGAAATTGTTGAACTAAAATCCATTAAGAGTGTCAATTTTAATTTTTCATGGATTAAATAGAAACTAAAGGTTTTTTTTTAATCAAATATTGTTTTGTGCAATATGTGAATCTATTTATTAATCTACTCATCAGTGTAACATCTACAAATAGTAACACTAAGATGAAATCATGCTTCAACGTTATTGCTTTATTCCTATCCATTCAATTCAACCTCATGAAGAAAAGTGTCTGCAAAGTGCTACACAAGAATACAACAGGGAAACATAACAAATGTTTAACATTCAGACTCATTACCTTCTTCTGATCAAATAGCTCTGTATAAACCAACAGGTCACAAGAACATATAAAGGACACCCCCCCATCATTGGATGCATAGCAGAAACAGTTATGCCACAATTAAAAAACATGGCCCTTTTTAAACATCCTTATCACAGAACCAGAGGATGGCATGCTGCAACCCAAAATTTATTAAAAAACATACAAGAACCAAGTTTTAGACTTCTGCAGGAATTCCCCCCCCAAAAAAACACCTTATAAAATCAGTTATACCTCATCAAGAAAGTATATCAACACCAACACTCAATAAAGTAGAATTTAATTTCCTTCAAAATATATTAAATAAGATCTACTTCTATGATTTTATTAAACAAATGTACTAGCAAATGAAACAAAACAGGTAGCCCACATTTTAGCAACTAGAGTTAGGACTTACAAAGCGATGGTTTAGCGAAGCAGTTGCAAAATTAAACTGCACTGTCCTTGTGGTTTTACTTTGGCTTTCTTTGCTTTGCAGACCTGAAAAGAACATAAGTGTGAGGATTTGTCATAATTTTACTTTTTCATCACTATTGTATCTGTGTATAGTGGCTAAATGAGGCAGTTGCTAAAGAAGGACTGTTGTAAACAAAATATGCTACAGAACTGTTATAATACTGCTATGCACAAAACTGCATTAGAAAGCATCAGTTGGTACTCCAACCATGAACAACTACAAAAACACAGCATAGAATCCTGTGCAAACCAAAAGACCGCATACATGACCAAGACAGAATAACATGATAATATACAATCTTAACTTCCTGGATTATAACCAATAGTTATTATGGTGAACAAACAGGGCACCAGTAGCTTCACTGAATGATAGAATAGAACATTGCAATAAAGAGCCAAGATTCCAAGTACCTAACAGCCATCCATGCCCTTAAAACTGATCATGCCTCGGATAGGCAGGTTACTGAGGTCCTAGACCACACAAAGAAGCAAGAAAACAAGATAATGTATAGAAACTGTTACTCAAGTAACAGATCCATTGAGCTGGATGCAACTCAATCAGCCATCTGATCCAAAACACTCAAAATAAATAAATGTGGCCCAATCAAAATGGAAATGTTACTCCCAATAACCAATTTTTGAATGTTTCCTGGGGTGTGTGTGCAAATCTCCAGTCAGCCCCTGAGTTTAAATGTTACACAGATTGCTGATAATTCAAGGCATACTGAAAAAGGAAAAGGGAATGGCCTTGAATGACAGGAGGAAGAGTTGCTAGATAAACGATGTCTGAGAATGGGGCAAGAATGTAATGTGGGTAAACTTCTCAGACAAGCCCCTTCATAGTTCTCATGAAGATAGAGGGAGAGGAGAAAGAGCATTCAGAGTTGCAAGATTCGGTTACTGTAGCTTTATAATAAATATAGTACTGACTATAATGGCATTGGTTTTCTAGTACTGACTATATGGCATTGGTGATCTACCTTGAATGGTTGACACATACCCTCCTCTGAACCTTTTTACTGAGAAAGTGTTGCATAGGCGTGGGGTGAAATTTCTACAGAAAGCCCAGTTAATACTTTGGCATTAATCTCACAACACCTGAAGTACCCAGTCACAAGATATAAACATTTGCTTGGTGAATAACTTCTACCTAAAAGTAATTATCTCTAATTAAAGTGCCTTCATTTCGTTTTAATTGTCCTGTTTATTATCCAAAGCTCTCTTCCCCATACATATATATTTGTCTCTTAATAATCCATGAATCTCATGAAGTAAATAGTACTGCAGAAATCTGTATGCCGTGGTTAATTTTTAAAATGCCATGGAAACAAATTATCTTGTATACAGTCACTGGGATCAACTTTTTGGTCTGTGAAGAATTACAAAATTGTGGCATTATTTCATGGGTTGCAATATTATGATTGATCTCTCTGAGACTCAAATCTTTTAAAGTGTTTTCTAAAACCTAGATACTTTTTTTTGATATTCAAGGATATGTGTACACACCCTTCAAATGATGAAGAAACATGAAACAAAAACATTTCAGTTATCCTGTAGATAGGTACTTAAAACGTATCTTTAAAAAACAACAGCTAAGGCCTGGAATATGGAAACAATGTCATGATGGAATATGGAAACAATGTCACTTTATTAAATTCCTGGTAATTTTGCAATGATTAAACTGGGATGAAAACAACACATCACATTTTAGTTTAGTAATTTGTTATTGTTCCCAACCATTTGAATTTTTTTTTGCTTATGAATTAATAAAGGTTGAACAATATAACTATTGGTTGTGTTGAATTTTTAATTTTCCATTAACAATATCTAGTTACGAGAATTAGGTTGTATATTCCAAATTATATTTTCTTTGTTTCTGTTTGAAAAAGAGAGAAGCTTTCACTGTTCCCTGTAGTCTTATGTATATTAAGAAATTACTGTTTTCTTGTAACTTCACTAGCAAATAGAATATTATGTCATGGACAGTGCTGTTCTTAGACTTAGAATAGAATAGAATTTTATTGGCCAAGTGTGATTGGAAACACAAGGAATTTGTCTTGGTGCATATGCTCTCAGTGTACATAAAAGAAAAGATACATTCATCAAGAATCTCATAAAGTGCAACACTTAATGATAGAGGGTAAGATAAGCAATCAAATCATATTAGGAAACAGTCAATATAAATTGTAAGGATACAAGCAACAAAGTTACAGTCATACAGTCCTAAGTGAAAGGAGATGGGTAATGGGAACACTGTAAATATTAATAAGTAATGTATTAAGTAAGTATTAATAATTAAGTATTAATTAAGTAATGCATTAGGGTAGACATTGCCCAGTTTATCCCTAATAGCAACATTAGAAAACCAGCAGGACTCTACTCTCTCCTTTTTTAAGTTACATCATTGCAAAGGCTAAGCATATGTGAATGTAATAGGAATCTATGTCAGGAAATATTTTAATACTTCTGCATATAAATAACTTCCTCTACAAGTGTTTTATTTTTAACATTATGGTAATATGAAGCACTGCAAGGTGATAAATTGAGACCACAGCCTGTTCTATGCATTTTAACATTTCAAGACTGGCGGGTATCAAAGAACTTAATGAAAATTGATGATACAGGATGGGTTAAAATCTCAAAGTCTGGAAAATCTATCATGTGCCTGGTTTCCTAGTTACCCAGAAACCTGTTGCTTATGCCTGAGCATCTATTGTGCTTTCTATCTATGATAATAGCTATGTATACTATCATCCAGTGCCCAGCCTACTATTCCCTAGTAAGATTTTTGAGAATGTTAATGGTCTTTGACCCTAACTATAGTTAACCCTAATTATAAAAGGCCCTGAGTGGAATGAATGACTTTTCAGTCAGATTTAGACCTGGGAATGAGATGGAGACTGCTTTTCTTCTTGTGGATGAACTTCAATGATGTTTGGAGAGGTGCACCTTTCCTGACCTTGTTGAGGACCCCAGAGATATACAGTGTCATTGACCATAGTGCCCTTTTGGATTGCCTTCAAGGACTGGGGATTGAGACACAATTTTGCAATGGTTCTACAAAGGTGCTTCCAGTGGAATTTCTGGAAGAGGAAATCCTTGCCAGATTCCTTAAGATTGGGGTGTCCCGGGCTTGTCTTTTTTCTCATTTTGTTTAGTGTTCTAGGAAAATTAAAGTTTAAATTAAAGATAAGATTGGGGTTCCCAACCCTATAACACTTCTGATATATTCTCATATCCCTTACAAAAGTAATTATATGCATATAATTGTGCATATACACTATAATTTTGAAACTTCTAAACCCACGTTTTTGCATGCAAGCACCCCCAGTTGGGAACTCCTGATTTAGTATAAAATAGTGGAGAGGCCATGTATCAGTTGGGAAACAGGTATAATCAAAATTAAAAGTCCTGACCTGAAGGCAGTAATAAACTGGACAGAGTTAACCCCAGAAACAAGGAGGAACAGTTGATATAATAATCTTCTGGTAGTAGGAATGCTCTATGGCCGTGATGGCGAACCTATGGCATGTGTGCCACAGGTGGCACACAGCCATATTGGTGGGCATGCAAGTTCAACTCTGGTGTGCATCTGTGTGCCAGCCAACTGATTTTTGGCCCTTCCAATCCTACTGGAAGTCAGCAAACAGGCAGTTTCTGGCTTGGGAGAGCCTCTGGGTGGTGGGAAAGGCTGTTTTCACCCTCTCCAGGCTCCTAGAAAGGCTCTGGAGCCTGGGGAGAGCAAAAACCAGGCCTACTGGGCTCCCCATGCCATCACGTGCCAAAGGTGACGGTCACACGGGAGGGGGGGATTGTGCACGTATGCCTGGGGCAGCAGGGCACATAGAATTATGGGTGTGGGCACTTGTGCGTGCGAGCCCCCCATGCTCCCCCCACTTTTGGCACACGATGGCAAAACGGTTAGCCACCTCTATGGGATTGCCTTTTTGTGAAATAATTTCTATGTAATCTGGGAGTTTCTCTCTCTCTCTCTCTCTCTCTCTGCTTCTGGGAGAGCCTTTGGCTATCTTTGGTTGCCTTTTTAGTGATTCATGCCATCATCTCTTAGAGTACTATAGTACAGTTTATATAAAATTGCATTTAAGTAATTTTGGAAACTGCAGCTAGTGTAGAATGCAGCTGCCAATTTGCTGACCTGTAGGAGTTAATTCAGCAGGAAAGCATCTGTTGTTATTAGTAGGTTTTTGGATTTAATTCAATATGCTCACATTCGCCTGTAAACTTTTATATAGCTCTATATAGCTTGGTCTACCTGCTGTAGGTAGAATCGTGCCATCTATGTCAAGCAGAGACAGAGTGTTTTGGGTACTGATTCTAAAAAAAGATAAAGAGGCTTGGAACGTGGGGACAGCTAAGGTAGTTTTGTGGTAGAAGGATTCCCCAAATGTAAAAAATATTTTTATGAATGGAATTGTAAGAAAAATGGTGTTCAGGTAAGACAACACCCATTTTATATATATATATTTTAAAAATGTGTTCATTGTATGTTTCAGGGAATAGTTAGACAAATATGGGCAAATAAATTCTGTTAAAATTCTTCCCTCAAAGAAATAAAGAGAATGTAAGAATGTAAAATTGTGTGAGTTTTCAACACATGACTTCTTATGAGAAACAATCACCAAATACATCTATTGGATACTGCATGTGCATCCTAAAAATGAGGAAACATAGTAGAAAAATCAAGTGAATGAAGAGAAAACCTATATAAACTAAAATGGTAAATTTATTTATTTATTTATTTTCATCAGTAAATGATAGCCTCCTGCCCAGAATTTTATCTGTGTTTCAATTTGGGGAATAATCTGTGGTAGTAAGTTAATATGGTAACTTCTTCAAACATTATTGTCTGTGTTCTAGAAAAATTAAAGATAAGATGAACAGAATTAAAATATAGATGTAAAAAACTTTTCAAGGCTTTCCTGAATTTCGTGTGTGTGTGTGTGTTTGTGGAGGTACCTGGTTACCCAAATATGGGAGGGAGCAATATACAGTATATATTGCTTAGTGACTGGTCTCTTGGTGACCATTCAAAGTTACAGTGGACTCCCCAAAAAGTTACTTATGACCTGGTTCCATATTTCCAATGAGCCCACACACAGTGGTGGGTTGCTCCTGGTTCGGTCCGGTTCTTACAAACTGGTAGTAATGGCAGACTGAGGCCTGGCTGAACATCATCATGGATGATCTGTGCATGTGCAGAAGAGTGCGCGTGTATGCTCCCATTGCAGACCGGTAGTAAAGGTAAGTGGAACCCACCCCTGCCCACACACATACATCCTTGGTCATATGATTGCATTTTGGGCATTTGGTACCCAGCTTGCATTTACTGCCATTTGAAATGTCCTGCAGTTATGTGACTACAATTTTCAGCAATCAAAATAATGGCACATCATCAGTCAGAGGTATTAACTTATTTTTCCCCTTTCTTCAATGTTTAAATGTGTGGATTTTAAGTAAGCAATAAATAAACAATTTATTACTGGAGCGTATGTGTATATAAATGTCTGGTTTAATTTTTTCTTGGGATTAAAAAGGAAAAAAATAATTTGCAACTAGAATTATTAGGGAGGGACTGGGGAATTTAGTCTAATCTTTTCCTTTAGTTTAAAATGAATTATGATCCACTCATCCCTTAAAAGGCAAGCAGCAAAAGTGGCTGTCAGATCCACCCCATTCCCCACCTGTTCCCTAGCTCCCTTATTGAGAAGCTGTAGCAGAAATTGATTAACAGGTTTTTTTAAAAGAGACTTTTATGATGGAAATCAGGATTTTTTTCTGTTGCTATTTTTGGCCATTTACTTATCTATTTTCTTTATGCTGTAGTCAGCCTGAAATTTAATAGAAGTTTCTGGAGCAGAGTTCTTTGTGTCACAAGTTAGTATTTATGTGTTTGCATGTGACCTGCTGATTGTGCTACTTGAATTTAAGCGGTCAGTTATGCTCAGATCCTGGTCTGGAGTTCTGTTTGATGTCACCTGTTTATGTACCAAAGTAAGTTTCATCTTATTGGGTCTAGATATCTATTTTCAAATACATCATGGCATCTAACAACCAGACAAGGCATACATTTGAGGCCAGGACCAGATAATGCAACACAAATGCAGGTCAATATAAAAGCATTGAGAAGACTATTTAGGTCAGGGGTGTCAAACTTAAGGTCCGGAGCCTGGATCTGACCCACAGTTGCTTAGTTCTGGCCTGTGGGGCCACCCTCGAAACAGCAAAGGGCCAGTCTGCAGTTGCTCTGTCAGTGAAAACGGAGCTCACAAGGGCTGCATGCGTCCCTCCCAAGCTCCTTTTTCACTGACAAAGGGTTGCAGGAGACCATCACAGTTGAAAATGGAGCTCAGGAGCCCATTTTCGCTTGCAGAGCACTTGGGTCACCACAGGTTCCCCTCAAAACAAATGACATTGAGCTGGCCACGCCCACCCTGGCCACACCCACACTGCCCCCCCCCCCGGAGGTCAAACACAACCCTGATGCGGCCCTCAATGAAATCAAGGACCCGTGATTTAGGTTAACGGAATCATTCATAACTTGAAAGCAACAGTTGTCGTTTGCCAAAGGACAGCAAGCTTGCAAGAAAGATGTGTAGACTAAATTGTTTCGTTGTTAGACATCCTAGTGAACAAATGATGAAAAATGCATTGGTAAAATAATTACCAATAAATTTAAAGTGCTTTTGTCAAAAGAATATAAAGAACTTGAAAACTGTCTAAAAGTAAGATTTTGAGTTCTGCTTTTGGACTCTACACATACCCAAATTCACAAAGCTATTAATGCAGAATATTCAGTCCTCTCAAGGAATTATGTTATGGATCTTTCTGTTGACTTTAATTCAGATTGATTTTTATCTTTCTGGGATGGATGGGCCTGAAACTACTCAGTTCCAAATTTGGACGTACTTTCATAGCAGTATGTTTCTTCAGGTTTGTGACATATTGAATTGTAGCACTTTGACAGCTTCCCCCTCACCCTCAGTATTGGTTGCTTATAAGGGAGAGAGCTTGCCCCCAGCATTTCTTTGGATCTTGATGGTCTTGCAGGAAGATAAGAGAGAGGATCACATCCAGTAATTGACAGATTTACTCTCAAATCAAAGAAGACTTGCAGTCAGGCTGCAGTTGGTTCTCCAACTTAGAAGGTCAAAAACCAACATTTCAAAAATATCCATTGATTAATCTGATAAATAATCCACATTTTTTGAAGAATTGATTATTTCTGTGTGATTATAAGAAATATATCTAATTAAAAAAACCTGACAAAGACCAATGAGTTTGAAATATAGGAAACTTTGGTTCTGTATTCTGAATTATTATATATTATGTGTATTTATTTTAATTACATTTAAAAAATAAATAAAACCAAATGACTGGTTTACTATCTTAAAACTCTTCCTCAAATTCAAAACTGTAAATGTTTCTGAGGGACGTTATGTGTTTGTCTAAATACTTTACAAATGAGATCTGTGACTCAGCAAAAATGGTGATAAGAAAATAAAATCTATATTTACCTAACCTTAGATATCTCAGCATTTCCTGACCCCAACATGGAAGGTTTTATTGGGCATCTAATAAACAACCATTATCATCCTTTGAAAAATTATATCCAAGGACTGTCAAAGATTTTTGCTTGGTTCTTTTATCTATTTGCAATTGCCTGTTTTCAACTCAAATTTAACTGTTTTTAACTTTGTGGAAGGGTGTAAATATGCATAAAGATGAATTGCCATCTGCTGTGTCTTGAGTCATTCATTGAAATTTTGTATGGGGAAGGATGCAGGCTGGTGCACTGACCTTCAGCTCTTATCTGCCCCAGCCAAAATGGTTTGTGGCGAGGTCTTCCGAGAACATCTCATGGCCAAGAGTACTGATGGAAAGGAGAGTCACCTGGGCAGTTTGTTAGTTAATAGCTAATTAATATTAACAACTAATGCATTTTTGATAAAATCCTCTTGGATGGTTTGGGGAAATAAGTGTTACAATGATGAAGAACATAAGTTATATTTAGGAAGAACCATTCAAATGATATTTTCTTAAAAAAAAGTATATTTGAATAGGTTTTAGTTCTCTGCCTCCAGAATGTTTTCTGGGATTTCATGAGCAGACATGTTTCTACTAACTATGTCACATAAAATACTGTATGTCTGGGAAATTGTGGACAAATATAAAAGGGCCACGATATTGAGACACACAACTCTTTTTTTCTTCTTCTCAAGACTCATTAGAGGCTTCTTTGTTTTGGTCAGAAGAATATTCCAATCTTTTAGTTCCGTGATGGTGGACCTATGGCACGTGTGCCACAGGTGGCAAGCGGAGCCATATCAACGGGCACTCAAGTGTTGCCCTAGTTCAGCTCTGATGCACATGCAGGTGCTGGTCAGCTGATTTTCGGGCCTTCCAGGCCCACCAGAAGTTGGGAAAGAGGCTGTTTGCAGCCTCTGGAGGGCCTGGGGAGTGGGGAAGGCCCATTTTTTCACTCTCCCCAGGCTCCAGAGTCTTTCTAGGGAGGGTGGGGTGAATTGAATTATAGGTGTGGGCACGCGGACGTGCAACCCCCCTGGGCACCCCCCTTTGGGCACGCAATGGCAAAAAGGTTAGCCATCACTGTCTTATTTTAAAACAAGACAGATTGAGCAGGAAAATGACTAGTGGAAAATTCAGAGCCAGTTGGGACATTGTACTTGTTATTGCCAATGAAAGGAAGCTTACAAACAGCAGCAAGGGCTATTGTCCATCCAACCTTGTCTGTCCTTCACTCCCACTGCTGCTTCACCACTGTCTATTTTGGATTAGAAGCTCCTTGGAGTCAGGGATATCAGTGTTGCTAATATAACCCTACATGGACTGATGGCAAAATATAAATAATAAGTAAGGTAAGATATCTAAGGTTTAAATACAGGTAGTCTTTGGCTTATGACCACAATCGAGCCTCCAGTTGCCCAAAGCCTCAAAAACATAGTGAAACATTTGTTAAGTGAGTTTTGCCATATTTTACAGCCTTTCTTGGCCAGTTGTTAAGTGAATCACTGCAGTTGTTAAGTTAGTAACACACTTGTTAAATGAATCTGGCTTCCCCATTGACTTTGCTTGTCAGAAGGTCACAAAAGCTGATCACAGGACTCCCAGGCCACACTGCAGCCATCATAAATATGACCTGGTGACCAAGCACCTGAATTTGGATCATGTGAGCATGGGGATGTTACAGTGGTCCTAAGTGTGAAGTAGGCCATAATTCACTGGTTTTAGTGCCATTGTAATTTTGAACAGCCACTAAGCGTTTGAAGTTTTAAGTCTACCATTATTATTATTATTATTATTATTATTATTATTATTATTATTATTATTATTGTTGTTGTTGTTGTTGTTGTTGTT
>JANHFP010009634.1:159942-176619 GCA_032468135.1 Calamaria suluensis
AGCCAAACCTTCATCCTCAGACAACTCATCTGGATTGGGAAGTTCCCCTTCTTCCAGGGATTCATCCGAAGCACTATGAGAAGAAGAAACGGCTGGATTAGGAGGGTTAGATACCGACAAATCAGACACCCAAGAAGCAGTGCGCCCTTTATGAGAGCTCCTAGCCATGACTGCTTCAACGGTCTGCTCAATTAGAGACAGCAGATCAGCTGGAACAGGGGCCACAGGAGGCCCAGACAAAACCCCAGTGGCAGGAGTCCCAGAAGGCAAAGGAGCCGGAGCAACAGAAGGCCCTGGCACTACTGGAGGGACTGGTGAAGGAAAAGGAAATTCCTGAGCCTGATCAGAAAATAACTGAATGGCAGAAGGATCTGGCAAAGAAGCCGAAGAACCCTCTGGAGACCAATCAGGAGGTAACTGCGAAGGAACCTGAATTCCCTGGGAAGAAGAAGACCCAGCCGCCTCTGAAACCACAGAAGTCATCCTTGCTTTGGCAATGACCCTTCCAATTGCTCTGTTCCTCTTAGCCTCAGCCTTGGCCAATGCCTTGGATTGCTTTGAAGCCTTGGCCTTTTTGGATGGGGGTTGTGCCTCAGCCGATGGAAGGCCCTATTTAGAGCCACGAGGCATGGAGGCCATTTTGTCAGGAAATCCGAGCCTCAAAATGGCCAGCTAGGAGGGAAATTAAAAAAAATAATTAAATCCCTTAAACCAACCCCAAAGCTAAGGCCAGAATAAATAATAATAAAAGGGTTCTCAAAGTGAGGGCTTACCACCACAACCGGCTAGTCTGCAGGAACAACGATGGTTCAGATGGGTGAAGCAAGCCCCAAGGAGAGCCTCTTGTTAAGAGCAGACTGCTGGGGAAGCAGACGGCCAAGAGAGACGAAACAGCAATAGGCTCAATGCCAGCAAGCCTTCCATGCTCGCTGCGGCTTCACTGGCCTCTCAGGACGGCCGCAAAAAGACTGCAAGAGCCAACAAGACTGGAGGCCTCTACAGACTACCGGAAGCCGAAGCGGAGCACCACAACGGCTACGAGCTTCACCGGCAAGCCGCTGACCCTCTACGCGGCTTCCAAAGCAATCCAGCTGCCTTCATGATGAATTTAGCCTTCCAAAAACTCCAATCAGATAAGAAGTCTTCTAACGCTAAAACTGCTTTTTTTGGAGAACTCAGCACTAAGGTCTTTACGAGGTGAGACCAAGCAAAAAAAGCGGGGACTATCCAGAAGGGGAGGAACTTAAATTGTGCATGCCCGGTCCTGATTGGTTCAGAACCCAGTAACGATGACTGACATCGCAGCCTGCTGAGGAAAATGGCACACCTCCAAAGGTCTAAACCGCCCCATCCCTGATAGACCTCTATACAGTTTTAAAGACCTGGTAGGTTACCAGGTATCAAGACTGGGAGACTAAGCAACTGGTTATTTTTTATTGCTCTTTTTTGTAATTGGTATGATTTGTGTGACCTCATACATTTATTATTTGGTCTGGTGATTTTTTGTTGTTGTTGGCATCCTTCTATGCCAACAAGAGTCATTGTCTTTAAAAGGGAGGCTATATAAATAAAATCAATTTAAAAATTAACCAGTGAGCTCACGTTTTAGTATAGCAAAATGGGACAGGATATTCAGATGCCTTCAAAGCTGTCCTGCATGTTTGCGTTGTTGTCAGTTGCGAAGTTGTATCCAACCTATCGCGACCCCATGGACAACTCCAGTCCTTCCTGTCCTCCACCATCCTCTGGAGTCCACCTAACTCCACACCTATTGCTTCAGTGACTCCATCCAGCCATCTCATTCTCTGCCATCCTCTTTTTCTTTTGCCCTCAATCTTTACCAACATTACATTCTTCTCCAGTGAGTCCTTCCTTCTCATTAGGTGGCCAAAGTTTTTGAGTTTCATCTTCAGGATCTGGCCTTTTACAGAATAGTCAGGGTTGATCTCCTCTGGGACTGACCGGTTGGATCGCTTTGCAGTCCAATGGACTCGCAGGAGTCTTCTCCAGCACCAAAGCTCAAAGGCCTCAATTCTTTGGCGCTCAGCCTTTCTTACTGTCCAACTTTCACAGCCATACATTTCAATTGGAAAAAACATAACCTTGATGTCTCTGCTTTTTAGAATGCTGTCTATATTTGCCACAGCTTTCCTCCCCAGGAGTAAGTGTCTTTTATTTTCTTGGCTGCAGTTCCCATCTGCAGTGATTTTGGAGCCCAGGAAAATAAAATCTGTCACTACCTCTACTTCTTCTCCATCTATCTGCCAGAAATTTAGAAGGCTGGATGACATTATCTTAGTTTTTCTTAATATTGAGTTTCAAGCCAACTTTTGCACTCTCCTTCTTCATCTTCATCAAGAGGCTCTTTAGTTCCTCTTCACTTTCTGCCATGAGAGTGGTATCATCTGCATATCTGAGATTGTTATTTCTCCCGGCAATCTTAATTCCAATTTTTGATTCATCTAGCCCCGCCTTTCGCATGATGTACTCTGCATATAAGTTAAACAGGCAATGTGACAGTATACAGCCTTGCCGGACTCCTTTCCTAATTTTGAACCAATCAGTGGTTCCATGTCCAGTTCTCAGTGTTGCTTCTTGATCAGCATATAGGTTTCTCAAGAGACAGATAAGATGGTCTGGTACTCCCATATCTTTAAGAATGTGCCACAATTTGTTGTGATCCACACAATCAAACGCTTTAGCATAGTCAATGAAGCAAAAGTAGATGTTTTTCTGGAACTCCCTAGCTTTCACCATGATACAGCGTATGTTGGCAATTAAATCATGGTCCCTGAGACTGACTTGAGTCCCAAGAAATTTCACCTTTTGAGTGAATTGATTAAAGAATGCTAGCACCTTATTTATTTATATTACAGCAACCTGGTAGCTAGTGAATGAACTCCAAACTTTATTGTTGTCCATGTTTGCAAACTGGTTGAATGGAAGGGGGGTCACAGTGGTGAAATGTGAAATTTGTTGCTACCGGTTCTGTGGGTGTTGTTTGGTGGTGGGTGGGTCATGTGACTAGGTGGGAATGACCGATTTTTATTTTTACATTTTAAAAGCATTTTAATACCTATTCCAGAGAACCCTTAGGTAGAAAAAATTGCTTTTAAAATGTAAAGAAAAAGACTGATGATCGTGCAGACGGGGCGGGATCAGGGATTTTTGCTATTGGTTCTCCATACCACTCACGGCCATAGCTACTGGATTGGCCGAAGCGGTCCAAATCCAGACCTTTTCACCCCTGGGGAGGCACAATAATTGACAGGGCCGCTATATTTGCTTAAACCTTCAAATTAATCTGATAACATCAGAAAACTGAGGATAGAAGAAGTCCAAAAATGGATTTGTTAAAGACTTACAAATTCACTACTGGTACTCCTCTTGATCAGAACCACATTCTCAAAGGCATGCTATTCCAGACTACATTAGCCTAACACATACAGCTATAAGCAGTCCTCGACTCAGAACCATTCACGTAGTGACCGTATGAAGTTACAACAACACTGGAAAAAGTGATTTATGATCAGTTCTTGCACTTATGATCAATGCAACATTTCCACGGTCACATGATCAAAATTTGGGCAGTTAGCAATTGGCATGTATTTAGGATGGTTGCAGCTTCCAGGGGTCATGTGATTGCCATTTGCAGGCTTCCCAGACAGCCTCTGGCAAGCAAAATCAATGGAAGCTGGGTTCACTTAACAAGCATGTGATTCGCTCAACAATCCTGGCCAAAAAGGTGTTAAATCAGGCATGACATTCAATAACTGCCTTGCTTAGCGAGGGAAGTTCTGGTCTTATCAGTCAAAGACTACCTGCATTTATTTGCTAGAACTTGAGTCTAAAAAAGATAAAATCAGAAATATGCTAATCCCAAACGGTCCCATATAATTATCATCATCATCATCATCATCAACCAGAGGAATGCAAAATGATGTATCTGCTCTGCTCCTGGAAAAGTCTCATACCACCCAAGCTTTTTATTGCTGCTTTCCTGGATCGCAAAATAAGAAAACTTCATGAAAGGCTGTGGCTACAATTCCTAATTTTACCTGCAAATGTCTGTTTAGACTCTAAGGGCTTCTCAGATTTCTAGGCAGCTTCAAGACAGTAATCTGCCACCTGTTCTTGGCTGGGCAATCCTGCAGCGCTCTGGGCTAAAACGTTAAAACTAGTCTACCATGAACAGCTGGCAAAAACTATATGTCACAGAGAGGTCAGTTTGAAATATGTTTTGGCATGGCTGATAAAACACACATTCTTTCAAGTCAGCAATACTTTACAGAGACAAATTGGAAAAGACAAAAACAGTGTGCATAGTAGTTTATAACTGATTTCATGAGGGAATATGAAAGAGGAGGGATAAGAGCAGAGAGGAACAGAAAATGATGCTCCTCTTTTAAGTATCTAGACATCAGTAAACAGGGGAAACAAATAATTATCTAACCATAAACTTTCTCTTAGCCTCACTTTGATCTTGGCAAATGTGTAAAAAAAAACCACTCAGGATTAAATACGGCATGTGAAGATATTTAAATCCAGATGTGTTTCAATTACATGGCCAGTGGGCGTTAGAAAATCTAAGTTAAGGAGCAAAAACAGCAGGTGGACTAGTTCTCCTTGACTCTCCCACTTCCCCCCACCCCCATACCTCTTAGCAGCATTTCAGCTCATCCATTTATCACAGTCAGGTGCCTTTCTAACTTTGTAGCAGAGGTTGAAAAAAGAAAGTGGGGGAGAAAGAGAAGAATTTTGGGGAGGAAATTTAATTCATTACCAACCCAGTGGTTTTAGGGGGATTTTTTTTTTTTTGCTTTTTTGCTCAAATTAAAATCTTCTACCCCCACCTACAACTGGATGCATTCCAGATCAGTTGATCTGAACTCCCCCCCACCCATCCTCATCTTTTGCCTAGCCTGATTAAGGATTATGGGATTCCAGGTCCAACCCATTGGAAGAGTATGAGAACCATGAAAGATGTTGCATCTTCTTACTTTCCACAGTTACATCCGTAGATCACATCCGTGTGAGCCATCATACCAAGTTTTTTTTTCTTTTTAAAAACAGTGTTTTGCAGAACAATGGCAAATGTGATTTGTTGCCCAATAGTAGCCGCAATGCAGTTATATGCTACAAGGAAAATGTTGAAAGCAATAATCACTTGATATCTCACTTCAATTTAAAGGTTAACATTTCATTAAGGTAGGCCATGAGTTCTGGTTTGAGATTCTGGAGGCAATCATGAAAAATTCTGCATTTATCCAATTGTGGGTGACTAAATGATGACAGACTATATATACAGAATAAGTGGGGCAGGGGATTAAAATTTACGTTCTTCAACGTAAATTAATTTCCACTGGCTTCTCCTAATTACAGATTTTAAAATAATACTGTGTTATATATTAGTGGTAATTATACATATATAATTATGCAATTATATATTATATACTAATAGCATAATAGTAATTAAAAAGCCATATTTATATAACATAATTGTAAAAATCTCCTTCAGTTAATTTGAAATAAAGATTTTTGTTGTATATTAACTGGGCATGATGAATGATGTACATCTTTTTCTATGCATTATCCTGTCAACTTCCTTCTTATTCCTATCCATCATTGCAGAGATAAAAGATCGTGCAATGATATTTGTGTAATGAATCTACTACTTTCTGCCTAAAAAGTTTGGGGAATAATCCAATTTGGGGTGCTCTGGCTAGCCCCAGAGTGGGGTGGGATATGGAGATTTTGCAGTATACTTCTCCTGCCACACCCAACAAACCACCTCCACAGACCTAGTAGTAAAAAAAAAATGAATTCCATCTGTTCTGTTTCAGGCTTGAGTGGATGCAGAAAGAACTGAGGGAAAACAGATTCCAATAACAGCTAACATTTATTTCTAACAGCACTTAACAAAGCAACAGTTCAGCAACAGAACAGAAGAAGCCTGCCTGTTTGACAGCTCTTATATATTCAGCTCTCAAACAGACAGCCAATCAAAAACAGGATAGGAACAGCTAGGTGCCACTACAGGAGAGGACCAGAGAGAGAACCTAGTACACAACACCACCACTGGCCAAACACTATTTTAGTCCAACATTTCATTTCTCACCATGGTCAATCACATGCCTTTGGATAACTCCCAAGCAAGGGATGAAAGCATATCACCTTGCTTTGGTACTCCTGCAGCTAATATTTGAAGGTATATTTCCTCCAACTCGTGCATTATTATTCTCTCTAAAAAAAAACCAGTAAAAGGTTAGTAACTATAGACTGAAAAGCAGGAGAACTGAGAAGCAAGAGAGGTCAATCAGAATGCTCAGTAAGATGGCACCCTACCCACAAAAGAAATGGCAAAAATTCCAAAGGAAAAAAAACACTGTAAGAATTTACTATATTCAACAGCCATAGAATACTGCTTAGATTAAGAAGCCTCTAGAGAGCAAATCTGCCATAGAAAGGGAATGGCAAGTTAATATAAGATGGGAGTAAGAATGGACTTAAAAGTCTAAACTGTCTTTATTGCAAATGTTACAAGGATATACTGCAGATTTAAGCTAGAATTATAACTGGATCGAACAACCTATTCACCAGAGGAAGACAAACCTCCCAGAAGCAGCTAATTAGTAATCCCACTCTTTAAATCAGGCAAAAACCCTAAAATAGATAAACTCACACCATTGAAAGTTAACCATTGGACTGGTAAATCTTGGATGGCTTTATAGAGTACTGGAGGAGGGGCAAAATGGCCCACAAGCCAAGGGTTCCCCACTCTAAACAGAAGTATTTTGAGAAATAGTACAATGAATGGAAAGCTTCAGTTGCTGAATAAAGTAGAGGTTTGACAAGCAGTTCTGAAGACCATGATACACTGGGCCCGAAGCATGCAAGAGACAGAGCAGAGGACTAATACTGAGAAAATAAGGCCTCAGAAGAATCCACTTAGAACAGGGTGTCAAACTGGCGGCCCACAGGCTGGATCCATCACATGCAGGCCACACCCACCCCAGCTCTGCAAAGACAAAAAATGTCATGATACATCATGTGACAGCAACATGACATCACGAGTTTGATACCCATGGCTTATAAGGAGAAACTAAGTTTCACAATGATCCAGGATTGTCAAAGGGGACAAAATAACTAGGCTAGAAAAATAGCACCTGATGTAATCAGGCCTTAGACTTAGCAAAGCTGGCTGAGGAATTCTGGGAGTTGAAGTCCACAAGTCGTATACTTGCCAAGGTTGGAGACTCCTGATCTAGAGCAGTGATGGTTAATCTTTTTGGTGCCGAGTGCCCAAAGAGTGTGTGTGTGCATGCATGCGTGCATGCCCGAATGCCCAAAATGCAATGTGAGTGCCCCCCATACATGCGTCCCACACCTGCACACACCCTGTTTTGATCTCCAGGCTGGTGCAGGAGGCGTTCCAGGTCCAAATCAGGGCATGGGGAGGCATATGCATGAAAAAAAACCCATGCAATGTGAGTGCCCTGGCACATGTGCCCCAACCTTGTGAATGTGCATCCCTCACATGCACCCCACCCACCCCCACACATGCATGGGAGAGGCCCAAAGACCAGCTGGCTGACAAGAGGCACGTGCACATGTGCGCTGGGGCAATGGCTGGTGTGCCTGTAGAAAGGGCTCTGCATGGCACCTGTGGCACGTGTGCCATAGGTTCGCCATCATGGATCTAGAGGATTTAAATAAAGTACCATTTGGGTGGAGGGGACCTCACTAATAAATTGATTCTGTATGCTGGTTGTCTGTTTCATCATTGTTGTTGTTTTTTTAAAAACTCATATGTAAAAATGTATAATTACTCAGACCTTTGTCAAATTAGGGTCTAAAAGGGCTCAAGGAATATCAGTAAAAGATGTACAGTAATATAGAAGTTGTATTTTATGCTTAGATTTTTTTAAAAAAGAACTTTTACTTAAGAGATAAAAATCAAATAATTGCTGAGGGTTAGTCTTTTAGTACATTAACATTCTCCTTATGTCATGTACCAATGCTGATTCATGATCAATCTTGTTTTTACTGATGTAGCATTCCTAATTTCTCTGTATTTTTCATCTCTCAGCTCAGTACATTTAAATATAGTTCAGAAGTATTTAGTAATCCTAAAGGAAGCACTGAGATAAGTATTCAGATCAACAATGATGCTTGGCCATCAGCCAGAGACTGATGTCTATGTTTCATCAAACTTTACTGGTGAAAGTGGCAATGAAACAAATACAATCCCCCCAGAAGGTTATGAATCAGTAAATTCACAATTTACACTGCTGACTAAAGTCTCCCCAATATCTGGTTAGCCTCTTCAACCATCTTCCAAGAAGCTGTTCAAACCTATCGTTTCTGAAGTTCCTTTGCTCTATATACTATGCTGCAATGTTATTCAACCTTGACAGCTTTAAGATGTGTGGACTTCAGCTCCAAAATTTGCCCAGCCAGCATAGCTATTTGTCTATTTTAGGGTTCTTGGCTTGATTTAAAGAACAGGATTAGAAATTAGCTGCTTCTGGGAGGCTTGCCTTCCTCTGGTGTGTAGCATAGCTGGATGGGGAACTCTGGGAGTTGGTCAACACACCTTAAAGCTACCAAGATTGAGAAACACTGCTACACTGAAAAGAAAGGTGCCTAGTTAAGTTAACTGCACAAATATATCCATATGGTTTTCTTGAGAATACAGTAATTGTTTATCATAACCTTCTCCCAGATCGGTTTTTAGATTCTCCAGCAGTAGTATCCTATATAGTACTCTCATCCATTTAGTAACCAGATCTGACCCTGCTTAGCTTCGGCTACATGCTACAATCTTCTGAGACCCAGACATATACAAATCATTTTACAAGGGTCTTCTCAACCAGGAACAGTGATTTAAACCACTCCTTTAGTCTAACCTACTTCACAGAGTTGTGGTTGTGGAAAAAATTTAGTGGTATGCATACATACTAACGTGAACCTCTACAAGAATAGGATATGATTAAGAATGACAAAAACAGATTCCAGGCAACTTGCAATGTAAAGCATATTTTAAAAAATTAAAAATACTGTACAGAATTAGAGAATTAAAAGCAAGATGATTACAACATTAATGAGAAGATGCACCCCTACAAGAGGATGGCACCAAACACAGCTCTGTATGAACTGTATTTATAGCCTGGGAGTAATTTAGTGGCCTCCCACATGCCAAATTAACAACCCTCAGACATCAAGGAACATTTTCAGATCATAACAGCAGGTTGGATTCAATGGGAGAGGCACAGCCTAAAATACCCCAGCCTTAAGATGTATAGGTTACAGATCAGCAAGTTTTAAAGACGGCTTTCTTAGCATGTCTGAGCTAAACCCTTATTCAACCAGCCTCGTCAAAGGAAATTTTATCCTAATATTCATTCCTTTGGAGGCTGCTGAACCACAACTCTCAGCAGCCCTGGCCAGCAGGGCCAATAATGAGGAATAGTGGGGCTTCTCCTTCTGCAGCATCTGGAGAGCTGCACAACGGAGAGGCTAAACCAGTCTCAGTGTTTACTGTATCAGCAGCTTAAACAGTTAAAGGAAACAGCAGCAAAAAAGTAAGAAAAGAGGCCAGATTACAATCACACATAACATTCATGTTTTAAGAAAACTGATCATTCTAACAGAAGGTAACACAATTTCTTTACCTACAGTGCCATTTTGCCTTCCGTTGGAGGAATCCTGTTGGTTTGAAAGAAGTAATATATTACCAATTGCTAAATTACCTCAGAAAAAAGAAAAAAAAACAGAAGACATAAAACAAAAGATCTTCTCAATGCTCATATTTAGTAATTACAGGTCGGTCCTGGGGTAGAAGATGGGAGGATAACATTAAACGGCTGCCTCTCCTAAAATAGGATACATAAACCTTATGTTCAACAGAATATTTTAACAGGTTGTTTGAATTCTACAGTTTGGCTTAACAGCAACAACATGCCACAAAATACATTTCCCTTAATATAGCACTACTGAAAGCTGCTGAAATGTGCTTGTTATAAACCCAACTAGATCATTTGCTTCTCAGGATCATAATTGTTTGGCTCTTTAAAAAGTTAGCATTTTGACTATATATAAACATAGAAATCAACTTACCAGATTTATTTTCAGAATTCTGAATCAGCACATTTTCTGTCAATTAAATCACTGTGAGGATTATTTTATGCTTAAATATATAATTCACACATAACAGCAACTTGATATTCGACTATAATACACAAAATATCCACGCACAAAAAAAACCAAACAGATTCTATCAGAACTTCAAAGGCTAATCAATCAAAATAATGTCTTGAGCTTCATACTCATGCTTGTTCAGGTGGCAAAAAATGATTAAGTCAGTAGTTCCCCAGGAAAATTAAGTCCCTCCCATGTGCTGGCAATGCATGATTGTAGATGACCCAGAGTCAGGCAGTCAATATGTTTTTAATTGTTATTTGCTGGTATTTTTGGGATGTTGCAAAGGTCATAACTGTGAAAAATGGTCATAAGTCACTTTTTCCACTGCCATGGTAAATTTGAAGAGACACTAAACAAACTGTTGTAACTACTTGTATTTAGATCACAGTATATAGTGATTTTATTCCACTATTTAGGGGTAAATATGATTCTTCCCTTTTAAAATCCTGTCTTTGTAATTCTGTGCTTTTTTTCCCTCTGGGGCTTAGCTTTTAATATTACACTGCAATGTTTTTATTTGATTATTTTATCTAGGGGTCCTTATGAAGTATTTGGATAAAACAAGTAAGATAACCTGGAATCCACTTGCAACTCAATCTGGCTTTAATATTATTGAATTTTTAAGTAGCTACATATTACAGTCTCTGATGCTATTGCACTGAAACTAAAGTAGTGAGAAATATGAGAGCAAACAAATTGCTTTCTGCAAAGGTAGACCGTGAGTTAACACAGATACAGCGAGATTTTTGAAAATTCAAACAATGATTGTATAAACGTTTGGCATATTTAATAAAGCAACAAAAGCTCAATTTTTTTATTTCAATAGTCAGGATAAATGCTGCATAATGCATGAAGACACAAATTTAATATTTCAACATTTTTATTTACAAAAAAAATCCATAAGGATTTGGTAGCAAATGTTTCTTTTAGCTCAGTTTTCACTAGATATGGAGTCAAAAAGCTGAACGCACACTTAGGTAGCAGAGTCTAGTTCACACTGGCAATTCTTAAAAGCTAAGCAACTTGGCCCTGGTAAAAACTTGGATGGGAAATCGAAATTCCATGGCTGTTCACTAGACTGGAAAATTGCAAAAAGCATCATGGAATAATGCAATAGCAAATAATTCCATAATGTTGGCAACAAAATTGAATGGATGCAATCACCTGAAGAAATTATTTCCTTTTTATTCAGGCAGTGTATAATAATATGAAACATAGTATGATAGTATCAAGAATAATGCCATTGCCAAATTGGTTTACATAAATAATAGTATAAACCAAATACAATACCAGTATTTCAGCTTCTAAGTTATTCAGTACAGTAATGGCCAAAATTTTGGAAACCTTTTGAGAAAAGCAATCATTCAAGCTTGGTTTCCCAATATAACAGCTGCAGAACTAAAACATTTGGTTCACTCCATGGGAAGAGGTTGTAATACTTACCCAACTAAGTATTAACTGATGTGATAATTTTTGTATATCTCTTTTTTTTCTATGGTGATAACTTTTGCATATCTTTTTTCCTACGTATTTCACTTTTCTTATTTAAACTGTAACTGGTATTCTAATAGCAAATCCTTCAGAAAAGTTATTAGATTACATTCTTGATTAAATTATCTTTTCAATGATATATAATTTTATGGTACTACTACAAAAAAAGTGGTGCTATTAGCTAGTTTTAGAAAATACATTTTCCCAAAAGGTTTCCACAATTTTGGCCACTACTGTATTTATCAGAATGTTTGCATCTGTAAATCAACTTACAGGACTCTTATTCCTCAACCACATCAGGATGATGTATGTTGTACTAAAAATAGATCTATTTCATTAATGAATAAAATGGAGAAATGCTATTTATTTAGAAATTTTATTAACTTGCCAACTAACCCAAGAAGATACCTGTACTAGCACACCTGGTACATCCTGATCAAGCAGGTTTCAATTGTTGTAGATGAGATGCTGACACATCAGTAAATCTTACAGCTTTAAATAAACCTAAAATGGATCCAGCTGTCAACATTTCATTGGATATTGAGAAGGCTTATTGGCAATGCATGTTTTTAATTTTTTTCAAAGTTTTATTTTCCCTCAGGGCTCTCTCGCTCTCTCTTTTACTGTTTGATTTTGTTCGGAACCATTAGCAACTATAGTTAGTTCAAAGGCTATACTGAAATTTATGTTCTAATTCATATAGAAAGCAAAGTAACCCCATTTTGAGACAATGTGTTTATATTTATTGATAAGCCTGAGAGTTCTAAACCAAAAGCAACAAAATTAATTGATGATCTGGGAACTCTTTCTGGGTATATTAATTGGTTTACATCTGAATCGATACTGTAGGGAACTATTAAAGTCTTCAAAATCAACTATCTCTGGACAGTCTTGATGGTGCCCAAAGGCAATAATTCACTGTGGACTGAGAATACCTCAAACTTAATTCAGATGGTTAAGTTGAATATAAATATATGTGATGAAAAGCAGCAATAGATTTCGGCAGCTGAGCTTCATTTAAACTGAGTATGTGGGGAAAACTAATATTTGAAAGATTACTATTTCACCATGGTAATGTATACCATACTTGCATTTTATGCCTCCATATGTTCTTAAGATATATGTACAGAGGTTTCATCTGCTATTTCATAAGTTTGTTTGCAAAACTATCCTGTGTTCTTTCAAAAAAACATCTACGGTCCATTAAGGAAGGCATGTTTCCTTTTTCAGGTGAATGGCTAGCAAGATCTATCTATTGCACCAATAGAAGAGAATATCCTTGGCGCTCTCTGAGCTTGGTTGTTTTCTTGCAGATGTTTCATTACCAAACTACATAACATTATCAGTGCTAGTAGGGAGTAGAGTTTCTTCTCATTTTGTATCTTAGTGGCTTGCCCTGTCACTGTTGGTGGGAGTGGTCTTGTTGGTTGTTTGATTATGCTGTTGTTTACTGTTAGCTTACTTGACAGTTCCTTGATTGGGGTATTGTTTGCTACTTGATTGTTGTTGTTAATCTACTGTACTGGAAAATTGGCTACATGGGCCATTTTAGAATGAGCCTATTTCGCTCCCCACTATCCTTGAAAACTATAGAATTTTACCTTCTTCTATTTTTGTTATCCTGCCTGCCTTTTAATTTTTACAACCATGCATAGTTAAGAAATGGGGAGTGTCAAACTGGAGAGGCAATAATAAGCACTCCCAGAATTCCCTCTAGTATTACAGGACTTCAATATAAATTAATAAGCCAATAATAACTGTTTATAAACAGTATCTGGTAAGTACTAATTTGATATTTGAGAGTATATGGAGACACGGTATGAAGAACTGAATTGTTTGCTAAGTGAACAATAATGTATTAATAATGTAGTTTTATAAATTTAAATGTAGTATTTCAAAGAAATATTTCATATCTATTGGAATACACCAATAAATGCAGATAACTTGCATGTGGTATTTAGAACATAACACTAGTTGCTATGATATAGTCTTGTGTTACTTTTATAGCTCCCTTTTGGAAAATATATTTTACATGCACTGGTTCACTAGACTAATACATGACATAAATGTCTGCTAAACAGCAAATGAGATTTTTGCATGTATAATACTATTTTATAAATAGTGAATGATGCTTTATGTATTCATAAAATGGCACTACCAATGTGTAAAATAATGAATTTTGTTCAATGTACCTGGACAAAACTGTGCTCCAATGAGCTGAGGGTGTACGCCATACTTCGGTTCTGAAAGATTCCTGTAGATGCCCATTTTAACATAATATAGCAATAGCTTGGAGATTAATAGAATAATAACAAGAATGAGATAGTGCATACTTCTGTAATTGCAAGAAATGATATTGCAAGGCTAGAAGGAGACCTATCAGTTACACAGTGGTCTGAACAACAGACCACTCTTTTGATATTTAAAGTATTGCTTGGAATCTTGAGCAAGGTTCAGGGTTGCATAGTCTAGTAGTTCTTATAGTTAATAGAAAATAATACTGTATAAATTGTTAAAATAATATAAATTGACTTAAATATTGGTAATTTAGCTTCACAGTACAGTATGAAAGTTTTATGCATGACATTTTATGCATGAAGATATTGGGTTACTGTGTTACAAGGCTACTGTCTTACAATTTTGCTTCCTCTATGATGCAAAACCTATTTTAAAACACAGATGGAGAATATCTTGTCTTTTTGTTTTCTTAGTTTACAACACTATTGACTAAGTCTTGGCTAGTCTTCCCAAACAAGGCAAACTTAAACCTAATTAGTACTTGAATCATCAACCACTAGGAAATCCCACAATGGGAAGTTGAAAAGACATCCAGAAAATAGCAAGCTCTTTATGTACTATTAACTATACAGATGTGTCCAGAAAATCATCAGGAGGCAAGATCGGCCAAAAGCAAACTTTCAAGATTCAGATGTAAGGACATTCTAGTAAGCACAGGTAGGACTCTACTGCAAAATTGCTCTTTTACTGAGAACAAATAGTATAACATTCTACTAAATGTGACACCGTGGTTAGAATGCAGTACTGCAGGCTAAGTATGCTCACAGCCTGGAGTTCTAGGTTGCTCAGCCTTTCATCTTTCTGAGGTCAGTAAAATGAGAACCGGATTATTGGGGGCAATGTGCTGATATTGTAAACTGCTCAGAGAGTGGTATAAAGCAGAAAGTGGTATATAAGTGTAGGTACTATTGCTAAAGCCAAGTTAGAACCCACTTTTATTTGCTGTTTGTGTATCTTAATAGAACTTAGCTAGCAAAAGCCTCCTCTTTCTCTCTCTTTAAATATCAGTAGTACAAAGAAACCAGGGGAGCAGTTTTGTTTAGTGTAACTATCTGCATTTCCTCAAGCGGTGAAATCCGATTTTTCTAACTACCAGTTCTGTGGGTGTGGCTTGTTGGGCCTGGTGTAGCTTGGTGGGCGTGGCAGGGGAAGGATACTGCAAAATCCCCACTCCCTCCCCACGGGGGGGGGGGAGGATATTGCAAAATCTCCATTCCCAAGCGAGTCTGGGGCCTGCTACAGGCGGTATTTGCCGGTTCTCTAAACTACTCTCCAGAACCTGTCAGAACCTGCTGGATTTCACCCCCGAATTTTCCTCCCTTTTCTTTGCACGCCACTAACCTCTTCTTCGACCTGAGTTTTTTTTAAAAAAAGACATAATAAGCTGCCCTGAGAGGCTCGCTTCACGCGCCCCCTGCCGACAAGGGCGCATATTGTCAGCTTAAAGCTGCAGGATGCTGAAGCGAACGTTTCAAAGCAGAACCCGATACAAAAGTTGAGCTTCGATACACCGACGAGGGTTTGAAAACCGTGTGAAGTCACATTTCTCCCTCGTCCTACCCAAATCCAAAGTTTCTCTGCCTACAGGGCAAGGAGACCTGTAATGTACCTCCTTTAAAACCACCATCAATTTCTCAATATCCCATCGCATTCCTCAGACCGAGACACAGAACAGCCCAACGAGTCCCATTTTTAGTTTTCGAAGGCAACGCGAGGCGCCCACACACGCGCGCCACACACATCCACCGTACGCGCGGATTTTGTTTTGGTGAAACCGCGACGAAGCCTGGCAAGGAAACGCCACGCAAAGTCTTTCAGGAGCAAAGCCTAAGCAAACTTAGTGATCTAAACGGCGACAATCGACTAAGCCCTCGTCCTTTCCGATAAACGGGGAGAGACAGAGAGAGGGCGAGGCTGTAGGGCGCGACCGACTCTCACCTTTGTCGGGAAGGCTTCACTTTCTGCACACCTCCGCTTCAAGGAAAGGGCAGAAGAAGTGCAAGGCTTGCAAGGCTGTGGTGACCGCAGAACTATCCTCCGAAAGGGGCTTAATAGTACTTGCACAGCCGGTCCAACCCCAGGACGCAACCCGGAGCGCTCGGGAAGGTTCCGGGGAGGTGGGGGGGGGAGTAAGAGAGCGGCTGCAGGGGCGCAGACCCTGGGACGCCTGGCTCCCCAGGGCGGAGGGGGTCGCACTCTTCGAGACGCTAAGCGGGGAAATTAGCGGGATGCGAAAAGGAGCGGAGAGCGGGCGCCCGCAGCAGGTCCCCGCTGGAGGAGCTGGCGGGGAGGCGGCGCCGGAGCTGCTGCATGTGCGAACGGGCAGTTGCTGCCGCGGTTGTTGCTCCTCCTCCGGCCCTCGCGGGGAAGGAGGTGGAATTGGAGCCGGCCAGCCCACTTCGCCTCCCGCCGCGGAGGGAGTCGCTAAGGGGCGGCCTCGCCCACCTCTCTTCTCCACGTCCAAGAACCACGGAGCGAGCTTTGAGTAGCAGCCCTCCCTCTCTTCCCGTTGGAAAGTAGCGACGTTTCCCTTCTGTGCCTACTTTCCGGAGAGCTTCGAGGCGAAGAAAGCGGGCGAGGGGCCCCAGATGGGCTCCCCATCGCCTAGTGCAGGGGTCTCCAACCTTGGCAACTTTAAGACTCGTGGACTTCAACTCCCAGAATCCCTCAGCCAGCTTTGCTGGC
>JANHFP010009634.1:189593-206885 GCA_032468135.1 Calamaria suluensis
TCTGGTAGCCCCATATAGAGCGCATTACAATAGTCCAGGCGGGAGGTGACCAACGCTTGAGTGACTGTTCTCAGGGCCTTCTAACCTTCTATTGGAATATTCTAATGGAAACTTACCATCTGAGGAACTCCAAAAATGACAATGTTTGTATACTGTGAAAAACTGACCTGTTTTGAAATAAAATATCAAATTTAAGAATTAACTCTATATAAATGCACTTTTCATTCATGAACATGCATGTACAGGGAAACCAATCATATTAAAAAAAAAACTGGTGGCTAGATCAAGTGGGTTCAAACTTTTTCCTCTAAGCTTTCAGGAACAACCTCTTGGCACTTGTATCAGTATAAAATCCTTTATTTGTACCTAACAAATCTTTCCTCCATACACTGATGGAGTCCTCTGGTAAGGGATACAGAGGCACTAGTGTGGGGAGGGCAATGATAAATAAATAAACTTTCTACCTCATTTATTAATGGAGCAAATAACTGTAACCAATTGCAAATAGTACATCTAAGCAGGTGACCTTAGATAAAATCAAAAGCCTAGGGAAAGAGAAATGGGATTGCCACTTTGCTGCTGGTTTGTATAGCAGCTGTTTAAAAATATAGCCCAATAATTCCACTGACTTACTCTGCAGAAATACTAATGGGCAAAAGAAGCATTTTAAATCTGTTAAAAGCCACAGTAAATAAGACATTTGTTAACTCTAGACAACTGATGATTTGTAGCCTGGGTTTTTGTTACATTTACATACCTTCCATAAGTCTGAAATGTAAAAATTGACATCTTGATGAACTCCCTCTCTCCAAGCATGGTACCTCGAATACCATACTAACCAAGGATTTAATTCATAACCCACAGCTTTAAATCCAACTTTTGCAGCTGCTATTACCTGAGTAAAGATAAATAAATATTTAATTTAAAAATTTTTTTTCTTATTCTAAAATTTTATTTGTGTATGTATGTATGACAGCCAAATAAATAAGCTTACCAATTTGCCTAAAATACTTTGCCAGATTCTTCATCATAAACGTATGAGATTTATTGCGCTTTGTAGTCTTACTGCAATATTTTAATAAATCTGTATAAATTATTAGTCTACAAAATTATTAGTCTGCTGAGAAGCTAATACTCTGACTTTTTTTACTGACTGTAATGGTTGGGGGAGACACATGGAAATCAAGATTTACAAGCTTCTGGTTAAATTTTAAAAATCCTTCTAACTCCTCTGCTAACCCGCCTACTGAATTTCCACAGTACTATAGTATGAAGGAAGAGATCTGCCTTATAGCTTACCAAGAAAATTGAGTAGGCTAGAGGAAAATGATTTAAATAACTCATTCCCTCTCTGCCATTCTACCCACTTGTCTGCATGAAGCTCCTCTTGTCTCATGTATGAAATATTTCTGCATTAAACAAAACAAAAAGTTGAACCCACATGGCTAAGAGGATTGCCAGGTCATAACCCAGAGCAGCTGTTTAGGCCTGTAATAGCACAAGAAGACTGGAAAAGTAACAGTTCCGATAGGCTTCTTCTTTGGATCCCCTCTATCCCTTTTTAAGGCCAAATCCGGAGATGAGGTAGCTCTCCCGTCTTGCTCCTATTTTTCCCTTTACTTATTTTCTTGTGAGATTAAAATGCACATAGTATCCCAGGTAACTACAAGTAAACTACGGATTAGAAAACAGGTGGCAGGAAAGGGAAGCCAAAAGTATGCATCCCAGAATAACAAAGTCACAACCAGTAGACCTACTGTAATCCAGGAGTTCTATTGATCTATTTTATAAATGAGAGATATAGTACTTTTCTTTCATACCTTAAGAGCTCCAGAACAATTGTTAACATTACCAGCTAAAAGCTTTTCAAAAGCTACTCTAAGAAAGACTTTCTGAATAATACTAAGCTGGATGTTTGTATCACTAGCAGGTTGCTTCATTAAATTGTGTATGTGTGGTTTTAAATTCCATCCTTGTCCTGGGAAAGATATACAAATGTATTTAAGACAGGGCTATGTGTCAACATGAACTTAACTGAAGTTTAATTTCATTAAACAGGATTTGATTTAAACTTACAATACGTCCGTCACCGCTTCCTATGTCAACTAGCATTCCTTTTCTGCCTTTCAACATGATTAAGACATTTTCAATCTGCTTTGAAGTTGCAGGCACAAATGGTAGGCAATGTTTTCTCAGTGCTGGAGCAATAAATGGAATAGTCACAGAGTATAAGGCTACTAATGTCCCACCAATTATACCAGGGAGCAAAATACCCCAATTCCTTTTGGTACATTCTTCATCAGCAATGGTCAAAAGTGTAACCTCTTGAGTTGCACTGCCTTCAGCAAGTATTTTTGACATAACAAGCAACCTAGAAAAAGAAAGGTATGTTTAGCTAGACAAGATACAGATGGCATTTATACTTTTATGTCCCTGATTTAAACAAGAAAAGCTTTACATGGGTTTTCATTACTTGGTTTCTAACAGCATGCAGGCATATATTTTTGTCATAAAGCAACATATCTCACCATTTTGTCCCTTAGCTTAATGATATTTAGAGGTGAATGAACAAGAATTCATTTACTGTAGCTATCAGGGCCAAATGAAAAATCTACAATGGAATATAATCTTTCTGTAAAGCCATAGGTAATTTACAGGTATTTAACATTCCTTTTTCCTTCTATTTTCTCCACAACAACAACCCTGTGAGGTGAGTTGGGCTGAGAGAGAGAGTGACAAGCAGTCCCCCAGCTGGTTTTCGTGGCTAAGGCAGAGTGTGAACTCACGACTTCCTGCTTCTAGCCAGGTGCCTTAACCATCAAACTGATTCTAAATAAATAAAGTTTTAATTTGGTTGAATAATAGACATACTGTTGTTGTTTTTGACAATGTAATGGAAGGGTTTTTACCTTCTTCCAAAACATTTCAAGATATCAGTTGTATGTAATACGTATGCATGTATTTATTTATTTAACATCTGTGCCATCCATCTCTTGACTCTGGGCAGCTCTGACTCTGGGCAGCTTACAAGCATTAAACTAATACACATTAAAATAAGAAAAGTAATAAGTTTTTAGAGCAAAGTTGGTTAAAGAAAAACAAAAGCTAAAGGAAGTTATATTATTTTAACAGCTTCCTCTGGATTAGAAGCAGCAAAGATAGATCGAACATTTTTTAAAATCTCTTATAAAAGATCTGAGGTTTCAATTAAATGGTTCAATATTTAATATTTTATACAGACTCAATTATAGTGGCGATGGGGCGCCGTTGGAAGAGTTGAGGGATCAGGTTAGCGACAGATCATCATGAAAAAAGGATGCCAGTGGTTGCTAGTAATCGATATCGACTTGATCTTGATCAATCATGGGATTGATGGCACATAATCATCCGAGTAAGCAAAAAATGCCCAAGGTACAGTACTGGTGACAAAAACCAGAAAGTTCTCATTGGCTTACGGGATGTATATCATAGTATCCTTATGGGGGGGGGGTATAGTCGTGCGGGGAAAATGAGTTAAGCGTAAACTATTAATCCGCAATTCTACCTATACGGATAGAGAAGCAAGTAAGAACCATGAAATTGCTCCCTACCTGAAGAATTCCCTTTCGCTCTTGGCCACACCCCTTCGGAACAAAGTGACGTAAAGGACCTGCCCCCTCCGAAAGTGGGCGCCTACATATCGGAAACCGCGAGGAAACAGTTCTTCCTGCTCAAGTGGATCGTACCATTATTTTTCATTAGGGGGACTCATGTTTTTCGAAAGAATAGCGCTTTTTCTAATCCGTATTGAAAACCTAGGGCACCTAAGATTGTTAAAGCTTTCTCTGATCTCAACATCATCACATGGAGAAAAAAAAACCCAAGAAAATAATTATGTTATCCTTAGTACACGTCAGTGTATAAAATGGGTAAAATCCGAATTGCTAGCACGTGCAGAGAAAAGTGGATGTATTCACGGCAGTAGTGAGAGCGTAAGAGTAATTATATAAAGACGAACAGTCCTTGATGAAATTATCCAGATTCCACACTAGTATATTTCTCAAATCGGCTTGGAGAGTTGCCTGAGTCCACGCGGCCCACATTCGTGCATATCCATGCACTAGGCATGCATAGCCTGTTGCTGAAAGATTTCCCACAGGCTTGAACTGTGAAGGCAAGTGTCTCGGGAAAATGTCCACTTTAGCATCTGTAGGAATAGAAGTCCACAAGTCTTAAAGCTGCCAAGTTTGGGAACCTCTAATGTAAACGAAGCCCCTATGGTTCGTTAAAGTGATCTTTGCTTCATGCAATGAAGCAGAGATCTTCAAATTTAGCAGCTTTAAGACTTGTAGACTCCAACTTCCAGAACAAGAGGATAATGCAACTCCGGAGAATTCTGGGAGTTGTCCACAAGTCTTAAATTTGCAATGAATGAACGCGCCGTGTGCATGTTTCCTAGCTCTATGGGGAGTCGGTACCATTTAATGCGCTTGCGCACCCGCATATGCCCCGCTCCACCCAGAGGCTTCTAGAATGAAGCGGGCTCCACATTCGAAGTGCGCAGGCGTTTCTTTTGTCCGTGAGTGGATCCCGCGAGAAGGGAAGAGGTCGCGTCAGGCGGGGCGGGTCAGCGTGCTTCTCTTTCTCTCTGTGCGCTTGACTGTGTGGCCTCGTGCGCCTTCCTTGGGGAGGATCGACCGCCGTCATGTCGGCCATGGGGACTTTAGCTTTTGACGAATACGGGCGGCCGTTCCTCATCCTCAAGGACCAGGACCGGAAGACCCGCTCTACGGGCTTGGAGGCCCTCAAGGTAAAGATCGCGGCGGGAACCGGGTCGGGCAGCGGTCCCCCCCCCCCGCCTTCTATGGGGCCCACCGGGGCATTGCTCCTGAAACGGCATTCAGGTTCAGAGGTGTGGAGTTGGGGTGTCTCTCCGCCCCTCCCGCTCTCGCCTTCATTTTGCCTCAGGCGGTCGCCTTGTAGGTGCAGCAAATTCCCTCCCGGTATACGCTGTTTTGAGGCCTAAGGGGAGGGAGGGGGCAGTGGAAATTCGGTTGGAACAAGGGAAAAGGAGCAGTAAGTGCATTCGACCAGGTGCAGCGGGATTTATTATTAGCAGGTCCGTGTTTCAATCCCTACCGATCGGTTTCCTTAAAAGGGCGCGTGATTGGTTGCTTATGGCAACCTGGCAGCCTAGATAGTCAGATGCCCGGGCAGAGTCAAGCCTCCCCTGCCTGGTGGATCCAGGTGCAAGCTCAGCAGCTGATCCGACTCCTGTTTGCTTGAACAGCCCCCCTCCCCCAATTCAGCAGCCCAACTGGCTTGATGCCATATTCTGACAAATGTGTCGAAACCCACATCCTTCTCAGCACCAGGCACATTGAGGGAAGCGATTGGCCTGTCCTTTTCTTTTGCCTCCTGGCATTAGGGGGAGGGGGGAAAAAGAAGGGGAACCAATTCCTTTCCTGAAGTTCCTTTCACACAATTAAAAGCTCATCATTGGCATCATCAGTGTAGCAGGATAGGGATTAGCAGTGAGATAAATAATTTGTTATAATTTGTAAATTTAAGGATGGATGCCTGACAGTGATAAGACACTCAATGAGGATTGTCATGGATTAGTACCTCTAGCATCTTTAAGACCATCTTTTTTAATAGTCTATATAGCATACTATTGTGGAATTTTGATATGTTGCTGGAAGACTAATTTCTGTATTGTGACGTATGATGTTTCTGGCTGCATAAAATTCTGTTTTGTTCCCAATAACATAGAATATATGGACTAGGCAAACAGTATTGAAGATCGTTCAGATGAAGTTAGCAGCATGCAAGAAGAAAACACTTATCAAAACATTTAAATAGGCACAGTTTTTGCCTTCAAAATGTCTGGATTTGTTTGTACCATGCATATGCAAAATATGTAGTATTGTTAGCATTTGAAATTGCTGAATCTATATTTTTGTTTATTTTTAGTCACATATAATGGCAGCCAAGGCAGTAGCCAATACACTTAGAACATCACTTGGCCCCAATGGTAAGCAAAATTATTTATTGCTGTATACTTTTAAGCTTTTTACATTGTAAGGTTTTTAATCGATATTTAAATGCTTATTATAGGTCTTGATAAAATGATGGTTGACAAAGATGGTGATGTAACAGTAACAAATGATGGAGCCACTATTTTGAATATGATGGATGTTGAGCATCAGATTGCTAAACTTATGGTTGAATTGGCAAAATCACAAGATGATGAGATTGGGGATGGAACCACAGGCGTAGTTGGTAAGATTTGTTTGTTTTGTTTTCTTATCAGAATTTTACTTAATTAAACTTTCTGCAATATCTAGAAAATTGGACTTTCATTTTCATAATACTCCTTAACATAGAGATAGTTTATTTTTCAACCTATTTCTACTGTATGTTCGGTAACACAGTTCATTTACCTTTTGTTTGCTTAGAAAATAATTCTAGATATTTCTCATAACCTGTCAGTAAATATATGATAAACTCCCATTAAGTAAATGTTTCATATTTTCTTATAGCAAAAAGTGCAACATTTTAATATATAATGTTCTGTAGTTCTGGCAGGTGCGCTATTGGAACAGGCAGAGCACTTGCTAGATCGTGGTATTCATCCAATCCGAATTGCAGATGGTTATGAACAAGCTGCTCATATTGCTATTGAAAATTTAGACAAGATTAGCGACAGTTTTCCTGTTGATCCTGAGAACACTGAGCCTCTTATTCAGACAGCAATGACAACTCTAGGCTCAAAAATGTAAGTATTTTTCAGAGAACTAAGTTGGTGTACTACAGAATTCATACTACTCATTGTTCTGAAGTATATGTTCAGTCGTATATGATTCTAGGAGGCAATGCTTTTCTTGGCTGAGGAAGCCAGTGTTGTCTGAAGACATTTCCTTGGTATTGCGGCCAACATGACTATACCCCTCAGTCGGGTGGGTTGAATTTTTTTTTTCTACTGGTTCTGTGGACATGGCTTGGTCATGTGCCTGGGTGGGTGTGGCTTGGTGGTCATGTGACTGAGTGGGCATTGCCAACTTGACGTAACTCATGTCAAGGGTTACGGTTAGGGTGCCTGGCCTCTCCTCACCTCAAAGGACTCAATGATATACTGTATGTATGTACACACACACACACACACATATACATCTCTTCTAAAACTATACACATTCAACCTCACTTACTACATTTGGAAAACACACCCAGAGTCCACTTTCTGCCACACAGATAACTAACTTCTGTACATTTAGAGCATTACAGACACCTTCAGATGTTCTTCTCTAACTTGCACTTGACTGTTAGTGCCAGGAGAGGTCATGGATTGAGTAAAATGTGGTGAAATTCAATTAACAACACTCTTGCTTAGCAACCAAACTTTTGGGCTCAATTGTCATAAGTCAAGGACTATCTCTGCCTTTCTCTGCACGACAGCCTTGTTCCTAGTAAACAACTCCTTTCTGGAAATTTTCCTCTCTGTTAGAGGCACCAAAATAATACAGACAATGTAAGGTTTCCTGCTAGAGCAAGGGGGTTGGAGTAGATGGCCTCTTAAGGTCCCTTCCAGCCCTAGATTGCTGTCCTGTTTCAAAGCGTCTTGTGGTTTTGTGGTCTTCCTTCCTCTTCTCTCTCCTTTTTTTTCTTGTCTCCCTTTTCATTTCTCTTTTTCTTTGTTTCTTTTCTCTCTCTCTTCCTCCTACCTTCCATTTCTTTCTCTCCCATCCTTTTTTTTTCTTTCTTCCTTTGTCTCTTCCTTTCTGTTTATTTCTTTCTCTCTTTTTCTTTCTCATTTCTATTCTCTTTTCTCTCTCTTCCTTTTTCCTTATCTTTTTTGTTTTTCTCTTTCTCTTTTCCTTTGTCTCTTTTCTCTCTCTCCCATCGTCTTTCTCTTTTTTCTTTGTCCCTCTTTATTTCTTTCTCTTTGTCTCTTTTTCTATTCTCTCTTCCTCTTTCCTTCTCTCTCTCTCTCTCTCTCTCCCCTCCCTCCCTCCTTCAAAGTCCAGAGTGAGACCGGGAGGCCTGAGAGAAAGCTCCTGGCAGCTGTGGCACCACCCAAAACGGGAGCTTCAGGAGCGGGGACAGTGGCCGAAACAAGAGCTTCAGGCCGTGGCAGGGGCAGGTGGCTGAGAGGCGTTGCTGAGCCCCCACACCATTCACCTCTTCCCAGGATGGTGCTGAAGGTGGGGATCAGGCAGCCCCTGCACCTCTCAGCTGTTCCTGGTGTGCAGCTGAAGACGTGGGAGGGGTCAGGGAGCAGTTCAGGAGCATGGCAGGGCAACAGGGAAGGCAGAAGTCTGCTACCTCCCTTCCCTATGGCCGGGCAGCCCATACATGCTTACCTGCCTTCTACAAGGCCTGCCTGTGGCCAGGACCGCTTGCCTGCCTTCCTCCCCCACTGCCTCTTTGTTCAACTGCTTACCTTCAATGGCACCTGGTCCAAATGGAAAGACAAGCTGACTGGAGTTTTCGGCGGCCCCCAGCCAGCCTGAATGAACGGCAAACATGTGCTCCACGCATGTGCACTACCATTTTAGGAGAGGAGCTTGCAGAAAAAATGGTAAAAATCTCCCCAGTGCTTGGGGAAGGGAACCGGTTTGATGTCATCTGGTCATCGCTACCAGATCGTGTGAACTGGTCTGAACCGGGAGCAACTCACCACTGCTAAAGGTGCACAAAATGCTGTTACCTTCCCACCAAAGCGATACCTATTAATCTACTTGCATTTGTGTGCTTTCAAACTGAGCAAGATGTGGGGCAGGATTGAGTTCTTACCCCATTGCTCGGCACTTGGTTCTCAAACCCAGGCTGTCAGCTTTGTAGCTGACAAGCTCAATTTCTTTTAATGGCTGACCCATCATCATCCCACCCCCACCCCGGAAGTGTATGTAAAGGTGATAAAATATTTAAGCACTAAGGCATTACATCTAAAATAATATCAGCATAGTTAAATATAAAAGCAGTTATAGCCAATGCAAATATTATCCTACCAGTAAAATCCAGTAATAAAATAGTAAAATTAAAAGAAATACTAGGAAAAAGGCTATAAGAAAGGATTTTAAAGGGGCATAACTGCTGAAAAATTCTACTTTGTAGGAGCCTACATGCCAACTGTCAAGTGAGCAGGTTTTTGATTAAGAACTTAACACAGAGAAGATGTGTTGTATATTAGTGGTGTGGGTGAGCTCTGCTAGGCAGATGAGAGCTGTCAAACTCACAACCCACTGCCCACAAAGGCCACACCCATCCCGGGTCAGCAAAGACAAAAAAAGTCATGATATGGCCCACAATGGGAGCAATTTTGACTATAATCAGAATTTTAGCAGCCTTCTCAGCCCCTGTAGCCAAGAATCTGCCACATCCTCTGGAATCTATACAGGCCCATGTGTCATTCTGCAGAAGAGCACCTATCTAAATTTCAAGATAAAGATGTGTTTTTTCCCTCGGTAGAAAAGGGTCCGTCTTTGTTATCGGTATAAAACAGCATGCAACTTGCTACACGTTTTAAGATACTGCTCCTCATTTTTGGATTTAGCCTTCAAGAAAAAATTAAGTTATAAGAAATGGACAGGGCAATAGTAGAAATAAAGAAAAGGAGGATGTATTATGTTTTGGAACACGGAAAGTTTTTATTGATGGTTAATAGGATATTAAGAGAAATGATGGTGAGGATAATATGAATTCTTTAAACTTTTTAAAATACTTTATTATTAAGGAATGTAACTTATATTATTACTCATTACTGTAAATTTAAATCCAGATTGCAGTTTGTCTGCTTAAGCATGAAAGTGTACCTTTTCTCTTCCCGCCTCCCTTTTCCCTACCCTTTGAAAAAAATCAAAAAAAATATTTGGAAAAAACAAAACAAAACAGAAGATATAAAATAACATAATCTTATGTCAACTACAAATTGGCTCCACTACTGTACTACAATGTAGTTTGTATACTATATATTCATCTACATCTTGCTAAATCATTTTGTTCTATAAAATTTTGTTTGCTTTTGTTTAGCATCTGAAAAAACTGAATCAATGCTTTCTTTTGTATTTAGAATTAATCGTTGCCATAAACAAATGGCAGAAATAGCTGTTAATGCAATATTAACAGTGGCAGATATGGAACGCAGTGATGTGGATTTTGAGCTGATAAAGGTCCAAGGCAAAGTTGGTGGAAGATTGGAGGATACTCAGCTCGTTAAGGGTGTTATTGTGGATAAAGACTTCAGCCACCCACAGATGCCTAAAGTGAGTAATTTTTGTTGGTAATAAACTTACTTTTTATATAAAGTAATTAAACTTTAAATTTTCCCATTGCTATTTTATTATGTTAGCTCCTTTATAATCATATATAGAGAATAATTAATTTTATTAGATAAACTCAGTTAACTGCCTCTTAAAATGCTACCATTCTTTCTACAGGAAGTTAAAGATGCTAAAATTGCAATACTGACATGTCCATTTGAACCTCCTAAACCAAAAACTAAGCATAAGCTCGATGTTACATGTGTGGAAGATTTCAAGGCATTGCAGCAGTATGAGAAAGAAAAATTTGATGAGATGGTGACACAGGTTAGAAGATGTACTTTACATTAACAAATGTTTTATTAAAATTGTTTTAAATATCTATATTATGTTAATCCTATGTTAATAATAATTGAGTAATAATAAAATTGTGATTACTTACTAAATGATTTTTTTTCAATTCTTAATATTTTATATCTAATTTTATATTAGATATATTTTATATCTTAATGTCTCATTTTATATAAATATATTTATATGTGTTGTGTATATGAATGAAAGGAAGGCAGTGTGATCCATATAAAATACGAAATTTGACATTTGTTTTGAAATTACTGGTGGGGCAGATACTTCTGTATGTTGTTCTGCTTATATGCAGCTAATGCCTTGGCTTACTTCTCAGCTCATATTCCTTTTGTACTTTTGTCTGTAATTTTGTTGAATAATTTTTATTTTAAACTTAATTTTAGTGTTAGACAATTAAGGACCATCAATCTTTTCAAAAAATGTGGGCTATTGTTGCAGGGCAAGGAAGGGGATTTCAATTTCCAAAATGACTGCTATACATTACTAGTTAGAAAGCACAAACATAACAATATTTCTTACATTCCTGTTCAGTTTAATCTTTATGATGAAATATGGTCGCCTTGTGGGAATTCATGATGTATTGGGAGGGGGGGGGAGTCAGGCAGAAGAGCCAGCATTGGCCATCCCATTTTGGGGGAAATAGTTTCCCTTTTACTATATAATAATTACATGATATACAATAATCACTGTAATTATTTTGATCTGGGAGTAGCTTTTTTAATTTTAAATTAAAGCTATGTATTGTATTGTACCGTATTGTGTACTGCCAATATTGTTCAAAAAGGAGTAAATTACAGTAGAAGTAAAATGAATGCTTGTATTTTTAGATCAAAGAGACTGGTGCAAACTTAGCTATCTGCCAGTGGGGATTTGATGATGAAGCCAATCATTTATTACTCCAGAATGAATTGCCTGCTGTTCGTTGGGTTGGTGGCCCAGAAATAGAAGTAAGTATTAAGTGTTTATTATTTGTGTTTTTTATGTTTAAGATGTTCTTCTTACTGAACTCTCTTTTTTATTTTCAGTTGATTGCCATTGCAACTGGAGGACGCATTGTTCCTCGCTTCTGTGAGCTTACACCTGAAAAATTAGGGTTTGCTGGCATAGTCAAAGAAATCTCATTTGGAACAACAAAAGACAAAATGCTTGTGATTGAACAATGCCAGAATTCCAGAGCAGTGACTATCTTTATTAGAGGTGGAAATAAAATGGTGAGCAAGTTCAAGTAAAGTTCATGGAGAGACAGTATTTCAGGGCTGGTTTATACTGATTATACAGACTGTCTTTCATATGGCTAATGAATCCAAAATTCTCAAAGAATCGCATTGGGTATTTTATTTGCTTTACACTTTTTGCTGCTCTTTTACCATGGATATGTTTTATACATTACCTAGAAAAATGAGACCAATTTGCTATTTAAATAGCAAAATAAGTGGCTTAAATTCTACAGGGTTGGATGGACAAATTTTGTCCCTCTAAGATGATTAATGGAGGAAATGGGAAAACTTACTTCTGTGTTCCTCTGCACAAGGCATATAAAAAGAACAGATGTTGGCCAGAAAGGGTTTTTCAGCTCTGCATTAGCAGAAGGATCTAAGCTGTATAGCAGTGTTCCCAAGCTCTTTCCCTTACAGATATAAGGATTGTGATCTAGACTCTAGACAAAATTGCTTGAGAGCAGGGAAGAGCATCTCTTTCAGTAAATTGAATGGAATTTTTATGTGTTCTGCTTTTGATCCAGACAGAAATAATTTGAAAAAATGTTTCTGTGAATTACTGAAATATAAGTAATCCTCAATTTAAGAAAGTACTATTGGGAAATACTATTAGTCAGAAACAACTAGCACATATGTGCGAGGGAAACCTTTACCTTTTTATTGGGACTGCAACTGTGGTCACTAAGGAACACGGTCATTGAGTCATGCCTGATTTTATTATTTTTTTGCCATGGACATTAAATGAATCATACAATGATCATGGCACTGCAGGAGTACTACGATGAACATAAGTGCAAGGACCAGTCATAAGTCACTTTTCAGTGCTGTCTTAACTTCAAACTTCATTTAACTTCATTAAATTAATGGTTGTAAGTTGAGGACTATATTTCTCTATGAATGTACAAGTTCCACAGTTTAGTTTGGATTTTTGGATTGCAGTGCTCAGGTAAATAGTTTGTTTGCTTAAAATACATTTATTAGGATATATGCAGCTAGATGAGAATAAGAAATAGGTAATAACTTCATCTTATATGTTTATGTTTGTTTTCTATAATCAAAGATAATTGAAGAAGCCAAACGGTCTCTTCATGATGCATTATGTGTAATCAGGAATCTTGTTCGAGATAACCGTATTGTTTATGGTGGAGGTGCTTCTGAGATCTCTTGTGCACTGGCTGTTAGTGAAGCTGCAGATGAGGTAAAACATTTTATACAATAAATATTTTTTATTTCCAGTTCTAGAACTATAGAGGCTGAAATACTACGCTGTAAATTTGATTTTACTTATACCTAATGTTTTTGAGGGAGCACCTACAAACATTTTTCTATCAGCATGTTGTTTCCTGGGCTGATAAAACAAGAGTATTCAGATTATTAAAAATGTTGCTTTCTGATTAAAGCATCATTTATTAATAACAGTTTTCCAAAAAAAATCTTAAGTGCAATTTAATCTCTGGATGTCCATGACTTTAGATCTATTGATAAAAGTAAAAGCTGCAATGCCAAAAAAAAGTTATAGAGTACTTTAATTTGAAATATTAATAATCCCTGGATATACTTTATTAAGAGCAGTTTACTGTACTTTTCAGAGTATAAGACACACCTTTTTCCTCCTAAAAGTGGAAATGTTGGTATGTCTTATATATCAAATGCAGCCATTTTTGGCCTTCCAAAGCCCTGCCCCGCTTGTTCCATTTTTGTGAAATGGAGGCTTTGGGAGGCCTGCAGAGTGCTCCTGTGGGCTGGGGAGGGCAAAAACCTTTTTTTTTCTTGCTTACTCCTTTGAAATCTTGGTGTGTCTTATACACTGGTACGTCTTATAGTCCAAAAAATACAGTAGTTTGCTGTTGGTCATTGGAATGAAGCTTACCTCCTTAGTAGTTTAATCAAAATAAATCTATAATAGTGTTTTTAAAGTTAAAGAGAATAATTCTAGCATAGAACTGGTACATCTCTGCCTTTTCAGACAGTAATTCATCAAAATGTTTCTACTGATTGTTTATGATTTAATTGCCTTAATCTGGTACCTTGATTTTAGTGCCCGTCACTGGAGCAGTATGCTATGAGAGCGTTTGCTGATGCATTAGAAGTCATTCCATTTGCACTTTCTGAGAATAGTGGTATGAATCCCATTCAAACAATGACTGCAGTACGAGCTCGACAAGTGAAGGAAAACAACCCTGCTCTGGGTATTGATTGCTTACGTAAAGGAACAAATGGTAAGAACCCACTTTCCTAGATGTGTTGGCTTTGTTTTCATTTAAATATCAGTCAACATAACAATAGCTTTAATATGAATTTATATACAGGTAGGCCCCAACATTGAGTTCCAAATTTTGGTAAGCAAGGTAGTTCTTAAGTGAGTTTTGCTCATGTGACCCTGGGGCTGCTCCAATGGTCATAAGTGTGAAAAACAGTTACAAGTCCCTTTTTTCAGTGCTGATGTAACGTCAGTCAGTCACTAAGTGAATGATTGTAAATCAAGGACTACAAAGTCTTTATGTTGTGATAAATGCATTATATAGTCTTTTTGTTCCCTTTAGATATTAAAGTATTTTGCCTAGATCCCTTTAGGACTAGTAATAAGCAGGGAAAGTACTCTTGTCATATAGACTTGCCTTTGAATAAATTCAGACTGATAACTAATAGCCACTGGGTTAATCAATGCTTTAGGAATCTGCAAATGGAGTCAGTACTGCATTTGGCAAATTATTTTACAGAAATTGTGGTTATCAACTATTATTTCCTTAAGCTCTGCTTGAATATAATGGCAAAAATGTAATATAAGAACCTCAAATAAATGGATGGTGGATGGGATTTGACTGTTACTTTGTTTTGTTTTGCATTATTTTAGAATAAAGTAATTGCATTTTTTTTACGAACTCAATGCATTTAAATTTCTACTTTCAACAGATATGAAGGAACAAAATGTTATAGAAACTTTAATTGGCAAAAAGCAGCAGATCTCTCTTGCCACTCAGATGGTTAGAATGATTCTGAAGATAGATGATATTCGCAAGCCTGGTGAAATTGAAGAATGAACATGTAAAAGCTGAAATGTTATAAACTTAGTAGTCATGACAACATATTTTTTTCCCATAGGCTGACTTTATTTGATGTTACTAGATCAATAAATTACTATAAGACTTCAACACTTCAGAAGTATCATTGAGCATTTTTTAAGTTATGCTGTATTTAATCTTTCATTATATGGAGTTTCTGTGGAAAAGAATAAACCATACTTGTTCATTATTTGCAGCCCTAATTCCTTTTGTTATTGTACTGAAGTTAATGTGACTCATATAAACCATTTTTATGAAGTTTGGGATTTAGCAAGGAATGTACTTAACAGTCCTAGCATTGTAATGTTGCAGTAATCAGCAGCTAAGTGGATTTAGAAAAGCAGAGCTGTCAGATTCACAACTTCATTGCTACCTGACAGAATGATACATTTGAATCTAAATTAACGGTAGCTTGGGTTCTCAGATAGAGGGAGAGATTATTATTTAGCCCTAATTATGTTAAATTCCTGTCAGTATGCTTTTAAACATTGATTTGAACTATAGCCTTCTTTCACTGATATAAATTTTATCTCATCTGAAAAGTGCAGATTAGAAATTCTGTGAGTTGAAGTAACAGATGTAGAACACAGTGGTTTGGGGGAAGCCGATATAAGAGATTTCTAGCTTTGAATAGGAATTTTTTTTGTGCTTTATAAATTCATAATCATAATTTATAATTGAAAATATGAGATACCTGCACCAGAGAATTACTTACTGATACAAGTTCCTAACTTAGTATTATCTTCAGTGTTCCAGATACACTTTCAGAATACTTGGTTCTAGTCTATTCCATAGATCAGAGGGGTCAAACTGGCGGCCCGCAAACTAGATGTGTCATGCCCAGGCCAACCCCACCGCAAAAGCAAAAAAGTGATACGTTGTGATATGTCACATTTGATCAGGTTTGACACCCATGCCATAGATAGTTGTGTCTTTTCCACTATTGAGTCACTACTCTAATTGCAAAAGAATAGTGTCCTTTATAGCAGTTGTGCAGTACTGGTAGTCCAGCTTTACAATAATAATTATGACTGGAATTTCCATTGCTAAGCGATACAGTCATTAAGTGAGTCATCACATGACCATGACCAATTTTATGACCATTTTTGCCGTGGTCATTAGTTGAATCCAGCTTTCCCCATTGACTACTTATAAGAAGCCAGCTGGAAAGGTTGCAAATGGTAATTGTGATTTCAGCAGCTGATAAATACCAGTTTCCAAGTACCCAAACTATAGTCACGACTACAGAGACATTGATGGTTGCAAGGACTTTTTTCAGTGCTGTTGTAACTTCAAACCATCACTAAACAATTAGTCAAGAATTATCTGTAAAATCTTTGCCTGTATGTGACATACTTAATTGAATATACATGTACTTATGTCTATTGTACCCTTGATATATTCTTCAGTCACCAGCCACCTCCACACAAAACGTAAATCTACTGGACATGTTTTGAATATGTGCATTATGCATTATAGTTTCTAGTCATAAAGAGTACAGGAATAAAATGAATAATATTGGGGAATTTGTGCAGAATTTTGGATTCATTTGGGAAGAAGTGCTTCGAGGTATACAAAAATGTGAATACATTGTGACTTAATAAAATAGATGAATCTGTTTTTAGGACTGCATGGTTACTTTAGAAGCTTTTCCCAGGTTGAGTATAGCTGAGTTTTCTACTAGAAGAAATTGATGTTCTTCTAAGATGAAATTACATATTTAGTACTGTCTTTCAGCAACATGTTACTTTGCATTTAGGACTTCCATCCTTTCCAAAAAAATCATGTTACCTATGCACAAATAATTGGAAGACTTTGTCTATATATATTTTATGAAAAATGTCTCACCAAAGGGCCTTTTTGATCATGGTCCTCATTCTCAGAAAAGTCATATCTGGTCCACACCTTTCCAAGGCCGCTTATATGTGTGTGTGGTGGGTTCCCCCCCCCCCTTAAATTCCTGGAGAATTTCTGAGCACTACTGCTACAACTCCATGTACTTTATCAAAGGGTGCAGTTGGTTAAAACAGCCTATCATTGCAGGGTGAAATAATCTGAAGACAGGAATGAAGGGATAACATCAACCTCATTCTGTTATTTTGAGATCTGAGTTCTGGTAAGGAAAAAATTGCAAGTAGTATATTAAAGTCTGCAGAGATTCTCAGCCATCCAGGTCATGGTTGTTCCAAAGGATACAAGAAAGTCCAGTTGCCTCCTGAAAAAACACCTTTGGGACAACTACTGTATTCGCATGGGTACAGCTGTGCAAACTTTGGCCTTTTACTTATTTGCTGGGATTAAGGTAAAGGTTTCCCTCGCACATATGTGTTAGTCGTTTCCGACTCTAGGGGGCGGTGCTCATCTCCATTTCAAAGCCGAAGAGCCAGCGCTGTCCGGAGACGTCTCCGT
>JANHFP010009634.1:234548-252468 GCA_032468135.1 Calamaria suluensis
AGTCAGTCAGTCAGTCAGTCAGTCAGTCAGTCAGTCAGTCAGTCAGTGAGCGGTATTTGGCAAATATAGTGGTGGGGATTCTGACAACATTTTAGAAAGATGTTACAGACATCCAGATGTTACAGACATCCAGTTCTGACATTTCTCTTTTAGAGCTAGTTCTTTAAAAATAACTTGGGTCAGTCTATGTGATCAACCCTGGGGATAACTACTCCAAAATGTAAGTGGATTTTACTTTTTATATTCAATTTGATTTCAGTAAGCAAAATATATAGACAGAAAATGCAATGTTGTGGTAGGGATAAGGTTTTGTTCCCTCCATTTAAAGAAGTTCCACTTTCAGCTTATGTTCCTTTTTCCTTGGGACTTATGATCTCTAAAATAATAAAAGCTGGCTGGCTGACTTGAGGCCAGTCGATCTCTCTCAGCCCAGAACAGCAGGCTCAGATGACAAGCTAGAAATGTGAAATATATATATTCTTCCTGGCATTTTCCCATAAGTACAGGGTCCATAGAGAAGGTTGGTTTAATAGCTTATCCAAACCACATTTTTCTGCAGGGTTTTAAAGATTGTAGTTAGGGTGATAGTGATCTTGAACTCCATAAATCAGCCTTAGAATATAAATTCACAAATATTTGATGAGATGAGGAAAATAAATTGTAAATATCTTCAAACTCCCTCCCCTGCAAAAAGGATTTACAAAAGCATTTGTTATTAGAATAATTTTTAGGAGTGGCAATTTTAATACCTGATTTGCAGCTTTTGGCCAAGATTTTCTTCTGAAAATCTCCTCCATTTCTTCTATTGAAATATTTCTATAACTAATTGAATGTCTAAAATACCCATTAATTTAAGCAAACAATCTCTAGTTTTTGCTATTAAATCTACATCACTCTCCACTTTGATAACATTATTCAAGAATGGATTTGCAATAAAAATAACTATTAGAAATGCCACCGGGTTCTATTAATAATTTCATTAAGACTAAATAAAATGGCTTAGTCTGTACTAAACCATGCATGTAAGATATTGAGCCCTACATTACCGCAAACTAACTTAACATAATGAATTTCCGAAGGAAAACTTTGTTCCTGAAGTTATCACCTCTGCTGAATCTATTATTAAATCAAGAAAGCCATAGGAAAATTCAGAAGTCTGACTGCCTAGATATTTTAAATGGATTTTCTTATCTTCTTTTTGTACCGTTGCTGAAAAGAGAGGAAGACGAAAGGGTAATACTTGAACTGTATAATACAACTAATAACAAGTCCAGATGCCCTGATATGTACAATTACGATACAAATGAAGGACACATATCTATGCTCAACCTAGATTTTTTTGGAACATACTGATTTATAATGAAATTTTCATAACAAAAGAATAAAATCCACCACTCATTGGGTAATCATTAAATATTCTTTTTTCATTGTTTAAAAATTAAATATAAAGGTCTCCTCTAGATTGTACAAGATATAACTAAAATATTAATATTCTATGCAGAAATTTAGAGACACTGAAATCTGAGGCATGTAGTCCTTTCCTTTTAAAAAAGGGATTATATGTATGCAGTCTTGGAAAGCATATGAACTGTAATACTGGAGTCAGTGTTCTATTATAAAATATGTAACATAGATGTCCCTCCAGATTAATTTCCATTAAAAAGGCTAAAGGTCAGCATGCTGCATCTGTTTAAATATTGCTGGACTTCAACTCCCATAAGTGCCTAGCAATCATGGCATCAGTGGTCAGAGATGGCATGATTTTGAGGACAACCAAATGTGGAACACCACAAACTGTCCACCCAGGTATAGACCTATAGGAAACAGGAGAACACCAGGAAAGGAATAGCAGCAATTAGTCAACCTATGCTGACCTCATAACCTAAGCAGGGTCAACTCTAATAACTTCTTGGATGAATGGGATGTGAGTGTGAAGGAACTCATAATTCCTAAAACAAATGATGAAGAAATTAAAACAGCCACATACCCAGCAGAAAGCAATGGCAACCCATTTAGAATGTGAATGCAGTCATCAGGATTAAAAAAATGAGTGATACATATGCCATCCCTATCTTGCCTTACATATTGCTTGTGCCTATCAGTTGTCTGTCTATCTGCCTGCCTAGTTTTATCTGGTGTGGGAAATTCCATAGAAAATGAAATCTTAAAATTGTGTGATTAAATGTTTTTTTCCCTTTCTTTTCCTCTCTTTTTTACTTGTGGCTATTACAACGTGGTTTCAGAATAAAACAATAAATCATCCCTTCTTTGAAGACTCTATAACTCTCATGTTTATTTCTCTTACCTACCCAGCTTTGAGCTACAGCCAAGGATTCCTGGGAAGAGCTAAATTCAGAAGGATCCACACCCTTCACTTTTAGTAAATGGTCATATTCCGGTACATGAAAACTAAAGAGAGAGAAAACCTCAAAAGATTCTCTGCTTGTTTGTTGGTAGTTTGCTTTCTTTTTTAAAAAAATCTTAGTTTTATTACTTCAGAAACACAGGTAGTCCTCAACTTACACACCACTTGCTTAGTGACCATTTGAAGTTATAAATGGCACTGAAGAAAATGACCTATGATAATTTTTCATGCTTATAACCATCCCCATATGAGATCAAAATTTGGATGCTTGCAGCTGACTTGTATTTAGGAGGATTGCAGTGTCCTGGGGTCAGGACATCCCCTTTTGTGATCTTCTGACAAGCAAAGTCACTTAACAACAGTGTTACTAAATTAGCAATTGCACTGATTCACTTAGTAGCTGTGGCAAGAAAGCTCATAAAATGCCTCAAAACTAACTTAACAACTGTCTCAACAGAAATGCTGAGCTCAATTGTGGTCATAAGTCAAGGGCTACCTTTAGCTCAAGGTGAGAAACATATTATAATTCTTCCTCCTCCTATTTTCCCCGACAACAAACAGATACAAACATAAATAAAATGATGGTTGAGCCTACAGCTCATTTCTTTCTTCCAATGGGACTGATGTCTGTCTGCCAATACTAATTGGTATAAAGCAGGGTTGAAGTCCACAAGATTTAAAGTTGCCAAGGTTGGAGACCATTACTCTAAAGAGTCTCCCCTCACCAACAATTTACTTAAGCTAATTCTTCAACCTGCAGTATTTTGAGTGGGCCCTCAACGGAAATGCATCAGACTTTGGGTGGAGGCATCTCTTGGCAACACAGATCTCACAAATTTAAACTGCACTGCTTCTAATGAATATGTATCCTTATGAGCCCAACACTGTGCACACTTTGCACGTAACACTTTGGGTTTTTAAATTTTACCTGCTGCAGGAAGATAGTTGTTTCCCCCACAGGCTATATATATTTAATTATTGCTTTCCAAGCTATTGGGGCATGCAGGGTGAGGCTTGAAGAACAGTTTCCGGGAAAAGATTGTCAGTTTTCCAAATGTGGGGGTGGTTAGCGTGTCACCTTTGTTTTTCATGGCGTTGATTTCCAGCATTTTGGATTGATAATGCAATGCAAGTGTTGCAGAGCCACTTGTGGTACAGACAGAATAGCAACACTGTCAGCATAGAGAAAAATAGAAATTGGTTTACTAAACAGGAAAGGGGATGAAATTCAGTTCTAGTAAGGGCCTGAACAATATCACTGCCGCCAAAAAAAGAAAAACATTCATTTAATTCAGAGATCTGAGGACTTGGCGTCTTAGTCAGCATTATTGGCTCTCTGTCAACAACTGGATTTCTTACTATGCTATCTCTACCCCAAGGGCCCCAAGAGATTTTCTCCAAGACCTCCCAATCTAGGTAAGGCTGCACCAGTTTGCCTAAGCTTAGAACAAGCCTTGCTGAAGTTTTTCCTTCCTGGGTAACCTATAGTAAACTCCCACAAGGCTATCACATTTTTTTTTCCACTCCTGTTAATCTTATCCAGATACTTTCAACAGTACTTCAACATTCAGGGACATGAATTTCTTCACAGACATACAACTTCTTTACATAGAAAACTGTTCTGCCTCTGTTTTTGCTAAGATTGTTTCTTTAAACAAAGTCATATCAGCACATTTGCATTGCTCCCTCCCCCCCCCCCTTATCTTCTTAGGCTCTTCCTTGGCCAGATCAAGGTGAGCGGCCCTTTAGTGGTGACAGGCTACACTTAATATATTGTAGAAGGATGGGAATAGGCCTATAAAAGAGGATAAAGTCACATTGCACGTGAGTTCTGAAGGGCGATAGAAATACAGCACAGCAACATCATATCATCAACATCACTGTTCACATTTGCAAAGCAGCAGCTTCTGCTCAAACTATGAAATTTTGCCCTGCGCATTCATCACTTAAAGCATTCAACAGTAGCGAACCTTTCCGTATGTTATCTTTTCCCATGCGTATCTATAATCCTTTGATTGTTACAAACTTCCCTGCCAAATGAAGTGATAATAGCTATATGCTAGAGCAGTGATGGCTAACCTTTTTGCCATCGTGCGCCAGGAGGGGGAGGGGGGCTCACATGCACATGTGTCAATACCCATAATGCTATGCGCATTGCCTCGTGCATGTGACCCCCTGTGACATCCCACCAGTTCTGGCACATGATGGCCCAATAGGCCCAGTAGGCCCATTTTTCTCTCTCCCTAGGCTCCAGAGCCTTTCTAGGAGCTTGGGGAGGGTGAAAACATCCTTTCCCACCCCCACCCCCCAGAGGCTCTTCAGAGGCAGGAAACAGCCCATTCCCCTACTTCAGGTGGGCCGAGAAGGCCCAAAAATCAGCTGGCCGGAGCGTGCATGTGCACCAGAGCTGAGCTTGCACGCCCACCAATATGGCTACATGTGCCACCTGTGGTACATGTGCCATAGGTTCTCCATCATGGTGCTAGAACAAGGTTGTTGTTGTTTTGCAATTTTCTGAACTTTTAGCCTTTTAACACTTTTAACTAACTTTAGTGACTCAGTTTAAAACATTACATTTTCAATTGTTTCATATTTGCTACTGTCATATTGTATTTTACTATTAGATTGATAAGACACCCATACAACATTCAGTAAAATGTCTTTTACGCAGGTGAAGTCCTTCTTATTCTGAACTTTAACTAACTTTCAACTATGTGTAGGTTGCTCTTTACATTTCCTTTGGTTGATTTTATTTGTTGTTCTTTTGTTGTATTTGCAGCCGTTAGTCACCTTGAAGCTTCAGCAATAGAGATATACTTTCTAAAACCAATGAAACAGATAACATTATAAACAATCCAATAGTAAAGTATATGCCTTGCCTACAAGTCCACAGTTCAATTCCTGGGATCTTCAAATAGGTTTTTCAACTATCAGGGTTGATAAAAACATTCCTAATCAAAATCTTGATGAGTGGTGGTATAGTCACAGACATTGTTAGGCAATCTTGATGAGTGGTGGTATAGTCGGAGACATTGTTAGGCAAGTCTAACCACCCCATCTGATGTGCACCAGATGTGGTTTAACTGCAATCTCATCAGACTGAGCCGGTCAATATGCTAGCAGGCTGACAATAATGAGTTTTAATCCATTACATCTGGAGTAAATGGGCTGGAAGATCTGGTCTGAAATATTGAGGTTGATTCAACATAATCCAATCTCATATGATTTACAATTTCCTTCAACTGCACAGCTATGCATTGACTGCACATTGTGAAATACAGAGCAGGAAACATACTAATCACTTCCAGGAACCAGAAATTTGGATTTGCCTCACAAAATTACAGTTCCTCAGACGGAATTTGCCAGCAATGTCATCCGTATGATTAGTAACCTAGAATTGTGCATGCAGCTGCTCTTCAATGTTTGGCATTCACTTTTAATATTTTCAACAATGGGTTGAATTTTCTCTTTTAGAATTAAAAAAAATCCTTTAGAAATGTCTAATGTATCCCAGTAAATCTTCTGGTTTAGATTTCTGCTCAACGATCAAGAAATAAAGTATAAACCCCTAGCTATGTACTGAATTATTATTCTGGCAATTCATTATATATCTTTTTCAGCTGAATTAATTATGTGTAAGTCTTATAGAAAGTTATAACAGGAACAGGGCACTGTAAAATTTTATGGTTGGAGTCAGCAGGTAGCAATCAGCTGCTCAGTGCTAATATCTGCTCTACACAGTGTTAGAATATGAATTTAGACAAGCTTAATTTCCATATAATGCCCCAATGAAATTAAAAGGTATTTTTCCCAGGAAGAACACTAATGAAAAGGTTTCCAGGAGATCCCATGTCCTGCCATCAAAGAACCAATCATTTTGCAATCATCTGATCTATATTTCTCACTGAGTCTATGGATACAAATGTATGAAGTATTTCTAGACAAAATTCTGGTGAGTTCCATGCAAACAATTTGCAAGATCAACCATTTTTAAAAATTTAATGAGTGAAACGCTACACAAATCGTCCTCAACTTACAACCATTTGTTTAGTGACCAAGGCATTGAAAAAAGTGACTTATGACCATTTTTCACACTTACGACTACTGCAGCATCCCTGCAGCTACATGACCCAGATTCAGATGATTGGCAATTGGTTCATATTTATGATGGTTGCAGTGTCCTGGGGTTCATGGGATCACATTTTGTGACTTTTCTGACAAGCAAACTTAACAGGGAAGCCAGATTCACTTAACAACTGTGTTATCAACTTAATAACTGCAATGATTCTCTTAACAGCTGTGGCAAGAGAGGTCGTTAAATGGTGGGAAACGATCTTGCTTAGCAACAGAAATGTTGGGCTCAGTTGTGGACCTAAACTGAGGACTACCTGAACTTATTATCATCCTATTATAATCTCTTCCCAACTGGGTTACAGTACCTGACCCACCTTACTTGCTTCCCAAGAGCTAAGCTCCCTTGGCTTTTGTACAGGAGATCTTGCCCGTGAGTGTAGACTGGGAAGTTGGAAAAAGAGGAGAAGGAAAGGGAAGATTGCATCTATATTCTGATAAAGGAAACAATTTGGTTGGTTCTGGAAGTTGAGCTCTTCATAAGATTGTTAGCAATGGGTGCAATTAAATATATTTTTTTCAGCCCCATCCTTCAAAATTTAATGCATTCAATCAGTCCCATTTCCTCTTTAGATAAATATAGGTAGCCAAATATATAGTACATGTAGCTTAATATAACACATATTGTTGCAAAAGGAAATTGCACAGTATTTTCAGTTTTTTCCAAAGTTCCTCTATGAAGAGATATAGAAATGAGAATATAGAAAGACAGTAACAATATTGGGAGCCCTGTCCCCAATGTTTTATGTATTATATAGGAGTCCAGATAGATTTCTAGAGCAAGAACAAAACATTTTTTTTAAAAAATCGCAATTTCATATTTTACATTTTAATCATCAAGGTACCATTATGCACATACTGAAATGGTCTTTGCATCTGCTTCCTGATACTGAAGACTGTATTGTATGGGGTGATGTCTGAGCCCAGGGCAATGGAGGCAGATTTTTATTTATCTGAGACAGGACAGATGGCCCTATTCTTACCCTAGTTTCTGTATTAAAACAGTGTTACAGTACTTTGCATGTTTAAAAAAGAACTTTTGAATGTTATTTACCTAAAACACTTTAGCAGGGAGGACAGAGGGGGGAAGTATTTAATTCAATGTTTGACAGATTTATCCTCAGAACATTCATATTGTCAAATTCAATCAGAACTGAAGAAGCTTCTTGAAAGAGAAGCGAAATGTCTTCAGGGAAAGACTAAGAAAGTCCAGGTGCCTTTTGAAAAAGCACCTTTGGAACAATCCTGACCTGGATTAAGAATCTCCATAGGCATTTGAGAGTATGAATACTCTGAGGATTCATAGTCGTACTGTTAGCATATACTGTCTGTGATTGTAATAAAGTAATAAATATTTGATTTGATTTGATATTGTCAGCAATATCAAACTGGGAACAGTTTGAAAAATTGAGGTAAAGTTTTCTGGAGAAAAATTCATGAGTTAATTAAAATGATAGATTGTATTCTCAATCAAACTTTTAATGAATTGTTGAAAACTGCAGGCAATTAAAAACATATTTCAATTACAAACTGTACATATATTAAAAAGGTAAATGTTTCCCTTGCCAGTTGTGTCCAACTCTTGGGGCGACACTCATCTCCTATTCACAGCTGAAGAATTGTCCAAAAATGCTTTCATGGTCATGTGGTCAGCATAACTATACACCAAGGCGTACAGAACACTATTACCTTCCCTCCAAATTGGTGCCTATTTATCTACTTGCATTTACATGTTTTCAAACTTCTAGTTGGCAGGAGCCGGGACAAGTAATAAAAGCTCACTCCATCATGTGATACTAGGTCTTGAACTTGCGGCCCTCCAGTCAACAAGTCTTAACTTCTTGGCCATCTTGCCCCCTTTCACATGCATTAATGGCATCTAAAACTTCTGAATTACAATCAGCACTAAAATTGTTTGGGTGATATTTTTTATAAACTAAGAGAATTATGTAGGTGAATATAGTAATTCTCTTAATTATTTATAGCAGTATTTGAAATCACCCAAACAATTTTAGTGCTGATTGTAATTCAGAAGTTTTAGATGCCACTAATGGTGCATGATGGCCGAGCAGTTAAGATGCTGGGCTTGCTGACTGGAGGGGCGTGAGTTCAAGTTCAAATGTTATTTTATTTTGATAAAATAATGGTTAGCTTGTTTATTATAAATATATTATTATAGTATAATATCATATAATAAATATTTTATATTCCCCCATCTCTTTCTTCCTGTGTACTAAAAACTATTTTTAAGGAGGAAAAAACACTAGGAAAATAAAAATGATCCTTGCACGTCATTCCCAACATTTCGGAAAGATGTGGAAATTTTGGGAGAAGATACTTTCTTTTACCATTTGGTCTTCCACATCATCTCTCAGTGTCTCATACTTAGCACTTGAGTTAAACTGTTTTGCAAGATATTATAGCTACGTAGTTGATTAACTTAAAACCTGCATTTTTTTAAAAGGGAAGATAAGGAAGTTAATCTTTCCACCCTCAGCCTCTAACAATTGGTTTCATCATGCTTGAGAAGGGCCACCGTGATCCTTACCTACCCTTCGCTTGGTGCAAACGTTATTAACCTATTTTTCATGACAGAAATTCCTCCCCATTGTCACTGATTTCATCATGACCTAAGTAAAAACAGTAAGATTACATACTTAATAAAATAAGACTTTAAAAAGAGTGTAAAGCTCTACCATCAATTTCCAACCTCCAAGGTTCCACTACATCATCTACATCTTATATCATAAAAGTTCATATCTTCTGCTATGCCAACAAGCACATGGATTTATGAATATCTGGCCGAGCTTACTTTTAAGCCAGAGGTGGGCTTCACATAATTTCACATAATGGTTCGCCTAGCGCAGAAATGAAAATGTGACTGTGTGTGCGCCTTCCACTCTTGCGCGCAGCTTCAAACACATGGTGATTTCATGTGTGCAGCGTCCAGCATACCTTTCGGGCAACTGCAGTGAGTGGGCGAGGTGCAGAAATCAGCTGGGCTGTGTGGTTGGGGCAAGTGACCCAGAGAGTGCGATATCACTGCGTGGGGGGTGGGGGTGGGGGAGCAGCCAGTGGTCGGAACTACAGGTACTGGTAAACCAGCCCACTGGCAGCAGCCCTTTATCTCCATCTCCTTCTTCTGACATGTCCCCTCTCTCTCTCATTTCAGAAGGCAATGGTAGGATTAGGGTTATGGTTAGAAACTAGGAGCAAACAATTCTCTCTGAGAGACTGCCAAGGATTGTTTAGTTCATCTTTAAAGATGTCTTCCTTCTACTCAACCTAGGGAAAACAAAAAAAATGCAAAATCTATCAAAACATTTGCCAATACTGAAACAAACTGGATAGCTGTGTAGTCTTTCAAGTGGTTTTGATGGAGACATTCCTAATGGAAGAAGCCAAATCTCTTGCTAGAAAACATTCATTTAAAAAAGGAAATGGGGGAAAAACAGGTAGGCAAACAACCGTACACCAATGTTATTCCAAACAAAATCAATAACATTTCTTATGTGCTTGAATAAGTAATTTCAAGCTACAATGCCAAGTTTTATGCAACACTGTAAGGCTAAAAAGCCAGATAAATCATGAAACTTAGGAAAGTGACCTGCAAAAGAATATTCAGTAGTTTATAATTATATTATCAAATTGGAATCTTTCCACTAGAAGCCCAACACAATATCTTATCACACATTATCTCTTGGAGCTTATCTTTTTCTTCTGAAAGTAGCTTCCTTACCAGCTTGGACTGGAAATACTGAAAGACATTGGAAGCATTGGATCCATTTCATTTTAGAGCAATGTCTCAAAACAGAAAGTTATTGTTCTGATTGGATGGCAGTTCCTTAGCTTGTTGTTGGCTGCTAATTATCTATTTTAGCAGAAACCCTAAACTTTTCTTGCAATGCTTACCAATGTTCTATCACTCCAACTATTTCAGGAGGGGGATTCCCAATCTTTGAAATTCATCTGCAACGTCATCCCCTTTCTTGCCAAAGGTACTTATTGACGCAGGAATTCTCATCAGTAGCTATCACGTCAGTCATGGGAAAAGCACTATTTAATCATTGGATAAATCATGTCTTGAAAAATAAGAGCACACTCCCCTGCTATTGCATGAAAGGGGACAGAGGGCAAATGTGATAGATTTTGAATTCTTTCTCTGTTGTTTCTGCAAAAGGCCTGACAACCGAAGGCATGTTCCTACCTCAGAAGGGCTTGAAAATGCATGCAATCTAATTCTACCCTCAACAGTTGTTGTATCATGTCTGCCAAGGCCACCCATGAATACAGTTGGATTCCCTTCATTGCAATTTCATAATTCATACTGTCTCCTAATACATATCCACTCTATGTTCCGAAATGAAATTTATTTTTCTACCTTTTTATGTACTTATACCGAACACTAGTAGGTACTGTACCAGTACAACCACAAGAAACACATATTCCACTGAAAAACATGACTTGCTTCTAAGAATCTTATTACATGCAATGCTAATTGCATTCTTTGAAATCATGTTCTTTTCTACCGAGAAGGGTGGGAGGAGGCATATTAATAGAGGAGTTTCTATTTAGTGACCACACAATTGGGACTGCCAATTCACTAAGTGAAGTAGTCACTATGTGAAACTGTTGACTGTGCATAAGACCTTACTTCACTTTGCTTGGCAGACATATGAAGATCGTAAATTGGCATTAGTCACAAACTTACATTTTCATCACTGTTCTAACTGTGAACGGTCATTGTCTGACAGGGGTGGGGAACTACTGCCCCTTTTATGACTTGTGGACTTTGGGCTCTGGAATTCTAGGAGCTGAAGTCGACAAGTCATAAAGGGGCCATAGTTCTGCTGTATGAGATAGTCATAAATAAATAAATACTACTTTTAATGGTATATTTCTTAATCTTCCAGAAAAAATGTAAGGGATGAAAATGATTTCACCCTCCCTCCCAATGTCCCCATTCACTTCACCTGTGAAGGCATCACAGATAGTCCTTCCTATCACCGAAGACCATATCTGCCTGCAGCACAGCTACAATGTAGGGGACCGTTCAGACCAGTGAAAGCATCATTTTCAAAAAAAGGCTGTGGCTGAGCTGTTTTCAAGGGTGGAGCTCCTCTGCCTATCGGCATGACCATTTGTTTGTTGGTAATTTGATGGATGGGAATGAGTAACGTCTACGTGAGCTCCTTAGAGGGGATAACCACCAAAAGGCATTTCATTTTCCCATTTTTTATCCAGATAGATACAGACAGTCCTCAATTTATGACACAACTGGGGCCAGAATTTCCATCGCTAAGTGATGCAGTTGTTAAATGAGCTGTGCCCAGTTTTATGATAGTTTTTGCTATAGTCACTAAATCACCACAGAATCACACAGTTGTTAAGGAAATTCAGTCATAAATACATACCAGTTGCCAAAAGCCCAATTTTTGCTCATGTGACTATGGGGATGCTGTGACACTCACAGTGCAAGGCCTTTTTTCAACGCCGTCACAATTTCAAACGGTTGTTAAATGAATGACTGTAAGTCATAAATTACCTGTAGACAGATAATAGACGTTGTTCCTTCAAGTCAGCCTACAACTCATGGGCTCCTGGTTTCTAGCTTGGTCACAACATCAAAGTGATTCGACTTCATCAATAGTAGCAATTTTGGAGCAAAGTTCCATTTTAATTATATGTGAACTACTAGTACAATATAGCAAAAAAAAAAATTAAAGCTATTTTTTAATTAACCAGGAAGGGCTGGGGACTGATGAAAGGTGTTTTTTTTTGCATAGGATCATCCTATTTATTGACATGCTCACTAGCTCATGAAAGCACATTCTGTCCACTAAGTTTCTTTCAGACAACATAGGTAATGGCCAAGACCAGAGAGCTAATCTAGGACTCTAAACCGTTTTGATAAATTTTCCACAATGCAACTGCCAATTCATGCAAAAGGTAAAAAAGCAATGGAAATTTATACTGTTTCTATGACCAATCTTTGTAAAAATAAATTTAGGCCTAGGTGAACTCTTTTTGATCTGTTCTATCTCCTAGGGTTGACAACAACCTTGCAAGTCTGAATGTGCTTCCCCTTCTCTCTTTTTTATATTGAAGTGAACAGAATAACAGAGTTGGAAGGGACCTCGAAGCAGTGGTGAAATCCAATTTTTTTTTACTACCGGTTCTGTGGGTGTGGCTTGATGGGTATAGCAGGGGAAGGATACTGCAAAATCCCCATTTTCTCCCCACTCCTGGGGGTAGGTTATTGCAAAATCTTGAGTCCCACCCCACTCTGGGGTCAGCCAGAGGTGACATTTTCTGGTTCTCTGAACTACTCAAAATTTCTGCTGCCGGTTTTCTAGAACCTGGTGGATTTCACCCCTGCCTTGGAGGTCTTCTAGTCCAATCCCCCCACACACACCCATTCAGGCAGGATAAATGGTTGTACAGTATCTTCTTAAAAATTTCCAATGTTGACGTATCCACAACTTCTGGAGGCATTTCATTCCACTGATATATTATTTAAACTATCAGGAAATTTCTCTTTAGTTCTAGATTGCTTCTCTCTTGATTAGCTTTTTTCCATCTCCAGGTGCTTTGGATAATAGGTTGACCACTTCTTTTTTGTGACAGCCCCTGAGATATTGGAACACTGATATCATGTCACCCCAGTCCTTCTTTTCAATAAACTAGACTAGACATACCCAACTCCTGCAACTGTTCTTCACATTTTAGTTTCCAGTCCCCCTAACTATCTTAGTTTCTCTTCTCTGTCCTATTCCCTGAAACTCAACATCTTTTTTACATCCTGGCGACCAAAACTGTATGCAGCAGTGAGTTAGGGGTGCCTATCTGAAAGTTATTTCAGATGTGGCCAAAGCAGTATTTATCTTCTTGTTGCCTTGAGAATAGATCTTCCCTCTCTCCACCAAAGTCAATCTCTTTACCCTCTACAGGTGAGGGGATCACTGAACAAACATATGGTATCAAATATAGAAGCAAAACCTATTTAATTTTGGCAATTAAGTTTTGGGAAGTGTTTGGGAGAACTGGTATGTTCAAGCAGCAGTTTGGTGGGTTTGAATGCAGAATGAACAGAGAGTTTGCCTGTTCCTATGTTGCCACAAGATTTTCCTGGATTTATAATACTGTTAAAACTAATGCACTTACAATGCTTTATGGGCATTTCAGCTATTGGCTTTTCCACTTCTGAGCACTAAAGTTTATTGGACACCTTCCGCTTTCCACATCTAAAACCCTCAGAAAACCAGCAACCACAGAGAACTTGCCAGAACTGAGCAAATGCCTCAAGCCAGGGAAATACTTCCACACCACCAGAACATATAAAGGTCCGTGGTTGCAACTTGGTGCCAGGTTTGGACAAACTGCATTGGACAAACTGCAGTTAGTGCTCACACGCCACTTTAGAAGCGGAGAGCCAGCTAAAGAGCAAAAAGAGCTAACTTTGTGAACGCTAATCTAGCATTTGGCTGCTCACAGCAGCCACTTCTCCGGACTGAGAAGGATCGGGTGGAAGCCTCAATTTCCTGCGCCAAGAGTCGAGGAAATGAGGGCGGGGCTGGCTGGCTTCCCTTCTCAGCGCCGCATCCAGCTGGGTGTGAGTGTGTGAGACTCTGACTCTGCTCCAGTGGGAGATCTCCTCCAGGCCGGGCGGTGCTTCCCTTGTTTCTCCCGGTTTTCTCCCCTCCTCCCCTCGCATGGAAGGCGCTATAAATGCTGCGACCGTCTGAACGGGAAGCGACGGACGGGGCACCCCAGTTTCACTCGAAGAGCGCTCGCCGTAACCGCCCGCTAACATGTGGTTCCTCCTAGTGGCGATGGGCAGCCTGAGCGCAGGGCTGGCGTCACCCGCACCGTCTCCGGCGCCGATCCCCTTAGGCGCGCAGTGCCTGGGCTCTGCCTGCTTCGGTTTATTCGGCATTTCCAGGAGTTTCGCCGAGGCGGGCGGCGTGTGCGAGGCAGGCGGCGGGCACCTCATGACGGTCCGCTCCACGGTGGCGGCGGAGGCCATAGCGCTGCTGCTGCTGCGCGACCGCCCCGGCAGCGCCTGGCTAGGCTTGCGCCTGCCCGGGAACCGCTGCGTCGAGCCGGCGAAACGCCTGCGGGGCTTTCAGTGGGTGACGGGCGACGAGCGGACGGACTTCGACGCTTGGGAGAGCAACGGGTCCGACGCCAAAGCGCCCACCTGCGGCCCCACGTGCGTGGCGGTGACTGGCCAGCTGAGGTGGCAGGAGCGCGCCTGCAACGCCTCCGCCGAAGCCATCCTCTGCGAGTACAACTACCCGAACGGGACCTGCGAGCCCCTGCCGGCAGCCTTCGCGGTCACTTACCTCACGCCCTTCGGCGCCCGAGAGAGCGATCTGGTGGCCTCTCCGCCGGGCACTACGGCGGAGGTGCAGAGTTTGGCTGCCGTTCTGGAGTGCCGCGCTGAGGGCAGCAACGGGTCTTTCGAATGGGGCTCAGCCGCGCTCGGCGCCTGGGATTGCCAGCTGCAAAACGGGGGCTGTGACGACGAGTGTCGTCTGGACGAGCAAGGGAGATCCCACTGCGCCTGCCTGGAAGGCAAGACGTTGTTGGAGAACCAACGGAGCTGCTGGTCGCCCTGCTCCACGTTAGGATGCCAGCATCTCTGTGTGCCTCAGGGTGACTCTGCAGTCTGTATGTGCTCTGAGGGTTACCAGCTGGATTCCGATGGCAGGAGCTGCTTGGACATCGACGACTGTCGGGCCACCCCAGAGCTTTGTGAACAGGAGTGCATTAACACCCAGGGCGCATTTGAGTGCCGCTGCTGGAAAGGCTATGATCTGGTGAATGGCAAATGCCTCCCAGAAAAATGGGGGTGCTTTGATTTAACGTGTGAACATGACTGCAACCTTGTTGATGGACAGTATAAATGCACGTGTTTTGAGGGATTTATTCCAGACCCCAAAAGTCCCCATAAGTGTCTCCGAGTAATTTATTGTAACCAGACTGAATGTGCTGCACAGTGTGAATCTCACAAAGTAGATGAATGCTACTGTCCGGAAAACTTTATCTTTGATGAGAAAATGGATGGCAGGAAAGTATGCACAGACATCAATGAGTGTGAGTCTGGATACTGTGGTTCCCTGAAGTGCATAAATACACCTGGCAGTTACAACTGCATCTGTCCCAATGGACTTATTCAAGAAGCCGACCCCTTCTGCAAGCAGCCGTCAGAAGAACCAGAAGAGTTTTCAGGTGAAACTGAAATTTATCCAAAATCACCTGTTCCTCCTTCTTTTGCCCCACCAAAAGATGGCAGCAGGCGAGGGACATTGGTTGCAATCATTGTTAGTGTCACCCTTACGGTTGTGATGTTGGTAGTTATTATCTGCTACCTGGTGAAGAAACGCTATGCTGCACAAAGCATATCGGACTACAAATCTCAGCAGTCTGAAAGTGGTGTGGCACTTCAGCATGTTAATCCAACATGTGACTCTTCCAGACAGAAAATGTAGGAAACATTCATTTTGGAAGGAGAAAAGAGACAGTAATTTTAAAAACTGCAAGGAAATGTTTATGAATTTGTGGGTGGAGGGGAGCCCTGTGCAGATGCTGTTTAGTTCATAACTGCCTTGCATGAACTCTAAAGTAATGTTTTCCTTTCATTTCCTGAGAGTTAATTGTCATGCTGTGAGAGCAATGTTAGTATTTGACACTGACTTATAATGTGAATCCCACCTGTGCAGAGAAATGGACTCTGGGGTGCATTTATGTAGTACTTCAGTTCTACCCTTCTTTTCTCCAAATGCAACAAGATTGGTCTATTTGTTGTACAGCCATGAAGCTGTTGAAGATCAAGTTCAAATGAAATGGGAGGGATATTAAACTCTTCTACAAGTATTTTGTCTGGAAGCTTTCACTGTTACACATATATTTCTAATTCACAGCTTTCACCTTGTTAACATTACTGGACAGCCTTGACATAGTCTCTGTAAATGTTGAAGGAGTTAGCTATCAGCCCATGCCAAATTATCCATTTAATTTGCAATACACTACTATGCAGCCTCATTCTCCTCTACCCCCCCCTTTTTTAAAAAAATTACAGGTTTGGGCTTTTACCTTCTTTATTGGACATTTGGTTTGTAATACAAACTTTCTGTGTTGTCAAAGTAGTTTTAAGTACTTGCTGTTATAAAGCACAACTACTTTATAACATGTTATTCCTTTTTTCTTTGTGCGACTTTCCTTGTCTTCATCTCATTTTCAGATTGTTCTATTTGTTTCACAATGGATTTCTCGAATTGAAAAACATGTGATATACCAGTTTGCACTTTGGACACTTTTATTTAACTGGATTAAATTCATTTCTTTCATGTTTTGTTTCTAATATAATATGTTCACCAGTTTTAATGGAAGCTGTATCATGCCTTTCAAATTTTCAGTACTGTACTCTTCAGGAAGAGTTGGAGGATTTTAATGCCTTTATTTGAGAAACTCTTTCATTTTTATTTAAGATGATAAACATGATACAAAGGATTTTAAACATTGTAAAGTGAATTGTATCTAATCAGTTCTGAAACTAAATCCAGTTAAACCCCTTTGCATTGATTTCAGGTGCAAAATGTAACCAAAGGCTAAATGTGAATTAATTAATACCTGGTGAGTTTTATCATGCCTGGATTCTTTCAGAGTTGTGATTTCACCATTGCAGTTTCTTATTGTGAGTTTGCAAAAAACGTTAAAGGCATTTATTGAATACTATAGACATGTCTTCCTGAAGGATTTTTATAACTTCTAGGGCCACCCAACCATTAGTGAAGCAATATCAAGTTTATTCTTATTACTGTGTTACCAGCAGAGAAACAACTGGATGAAAATGTAAGGGGCTAAGAAATTAGGGGAATTATGAATCTTGCTGTTAATTGGTTAATACAGTTCCAATGTGGTGTTTTTTACTCTTTAAAATGTGGCTCTTTTAATAAATGGAAGTGAATGAGATAGTTAAAAGTGAATGTTTTACATATGTACTTACAGAAAATATGCTAATAAAGTTATTTTTCCATCAGTGTACATAAAAAGTACATCTCCATAAAATTTGCAGCATGATTTCTTTCACATACTACATACATGTTGTGTTTCAAGAATCTCCTTGTCTGGATTTTCAGATTTTATGGTAGATTTCTTGAACCTCAAGGATAAAGGATTAAATAAAGCTATATTAGCTTCATGCCTGTCCTTCATTCAAGTAATATGAAACGTATTCGAAAAAAACACAATTGACACATGTACTATGTACTATGTACTTGCCATGTTTCCAATGTCAAGTAGCTCTGAGCATCGTGGTGCATAGTTTTCTTAACCAATGATCAAACCAAGTGCACCTTATGAAGATCAAGTTTAACTAGGCTTTCATTTGTCTTTACAAATTACTTCTGGTGACATGGG
>JANHFP010009642.1:62711-78460 GCA_032468135.1 Calamaria suluensis
CCCTAAGCTCATTTTTGTGCTTAGGGCACAAAGGAAAGAAAAAAAAAAAAGCTACATTCCTTCCATATTTGGATACTAGGTTTCTCTACACATAAACATATATATATATAAACATGTATATATATATATATATATATATACACACATACACACACACATATACATATCTACATATAAATAAATGATTTGAAGGGATTTGAAGGGAAATTTGAAGGGGTATAGTCTTGTCACTACCATCAGTACCAGAAATATTCCTGGTATTTTTAAAATTTTTGTATTATTTCATACCTTGGTAATGCACAATGGACCTATTCCCCATCAAGAATACTTAACTTCACTAGATTGCAATGCAGAACAGAATCTGAGCTCATTCAGAGGAAACAACAGTAGTTAGGGAAACTATAGAACTTCTGTACAATTAAGACTATGAGAAGGGATGTTCAGATTTGTTTCAGCTAGATGTAAACTTTGCTCTGGTATTTCCAAACTTATTCTCGCTTCATCCTTGCTATTTCGTGCACTCCCTTCTCTTGCCATCCTAGTTTGAAATCTTTTTAGCTGAATCTGATTTTTTTTAAATTGATGTATACTACTTTGGCAGGAGGAGGATGACATTTGTTTGAAAAAAAGTAGAATAAATGTAACGTAAATAAATAAATTTGTTTCTGTGCATAGACAGATTTGGCAATGTTAACATTCTTGCAGCATTTGGCGTTCAGATTTGGAAAAGAAAGAATAGGTTGATTGATGACGGGGAACTGTTTGAAACCTTCTTAAATCACCACATTTTTAAGTTAGTGGGAATAAATGGCTTTGTTTGTTTATGATAGCTGGAGTTTTAAGCGCAGATGCTTAGATCACAACCGGTTTAATAACACCCAATTTTGAGTGTTTTAAAAAATGTGAAGTTTCTTTAAAATGAAAATATAAAAAGAATGAACTGAAAAGCATTTCAGGGACCGTCCCCTTAAGTAAAAACATAAACTGAGAGGTTTCAGTTCAATTTATAGCTGATGAACTATTGCCTTCAAGAAAATAGAATAATCATGCTCTCTTTCTGTCAAAAACACAGTTTTAAATCTGTAATCCCAAACTAACATTGGCCAAGAATGCTGTCATTCCTGAAAAAAAAAAAAAGCAGGGACATACTTGAACACTAATATGAACAACAGACCATTGAAATACCCATATAGGAACAATATACACATCTGAGTACTTAATATAAAGGTTAGAGTGTTAGATCAGACAACTGTTATGTTTCAGCATGGCTGACCTTGAAGTGTTATTATGAAGCCCAAAAGGAGTAGGACAAAGAATTGTGCATGCCCATTCTGCATGAACAAATATACTACTATGAATACATATGGTAGTGCAATTTCCCACAGATTCGTGTGTGAACATCATTTGTGCACCTAGCAGAATGCTTCTGCTGGTGATTGTTACAAGCATTAAAAAAACACAAGAGTAGTTTCTGTTTGCAGGAAAACAGTGCAGGAAAATTGTACCTTCTTGGTTTTACAACTTGTACTACGTCCCACAGAAAAAAAAGCTTGGTACCAAGAATGATAAATTTCCTCCAGACTAACTCAGAATTGGAACCGAGGTCTGGGAAAACTCAGAATTATTTTTCAAAATAAAATAAAAGAGCGATCTTGAAAGCTAACCATCTGTGAAGGGCAATTTCAACTGACCCGGGTGTACAATGGCACTAAAAGTAACTGCATCTTAGAGACTGGGGGAGGATATGAGTTCAGTTAGACATGTTGCCAGCTGTGAACAGTTTATACCCAGCAATTATATAACTGCACAAATGAAATAGATGTTTTCTCTGTCTATACACAGTAAATGTTTACATCAAGTGTGAAACCATAATAAGAGTGGCCAAGACAAGATGACTCTGAGAGTCTGTTCTCTATGGAAAAATAAAAGCTGCATCAAGTTATTTCAGTGGGCCCTTAGGTATTATTTGATTTGGTGAGTACCACTGAAGTTAATTTTAAAGACAAAATGGTATCATGAGTAACATTTGATGGAAATCTTATTTTCAGATTGCCTGGAAAATCCTTTTTTCTCTCAATGTGAGGAACTAATATGAGAGGTTTGTAACACTTTATTGAGTTTATTTAACTAGGGAAAATCAATTCTTGTTCTATGGCCTTAGGCTTTAAGTACAATATCACTGCTTTTACAGCAGGTACACTTTCTTAGAAACTATGGCCACCAACAATCTATAAGGTTTTATTTAGGATTCTTTGTGCAACCCTCAATATACATTTAGAATTTACAAACATGGTAGCATATTTTCCTTTCACAACCCAATGCAGATTCCTGAGAATTAATTACTATGAATTTCTGAAACACAGGTTAATCACTGATGAGATTTTAAATAAAAGTTAGCGAAGGCTGAAATACGAATTGTGAAAGTAGAAATGAATGTAAGAACAGATGGACAGGCATGTTCTTCCCCCCAATCCAAAAATAGTAATTAACCAAAACTTTACTTTAAGTTTGTAAACTCAAAGCAGATGTAGAGATGTTTGTTTAAACAAATTCTTGCTTATTTAATTGGAAAGGTATTGTGATCTATTCTGTCACTAAACAAATCCCATTGAAGACTGAACGGCATTCTTTTTCTCTCATTACTACTATGAGCACTTCAAAAATATAGTTTGGAATATTGCAAAACTATCCAGGGAAGATGGTGGTTACATATAGCATGGAAAGAGGAGGAAAGGGAGAGAACAGGAAGGAAAAGTTCTGGTGCACCTGTGGAAATCCATTTGTACTGTGCTAAATGTCACTCTGTAAGTACTCTAGGTACTCTATTTTACAATTGTATTAAAGTCTATTGTCCCTTCACTGGGGTTTGACAAAGTGCATACTCACACACGCACAGTATCAGCTTATGCGATTTGAGTTATAGCAACTGGAGAATTCATAGCCTTAATAAATTGCTTCTAATTTAAACTTGTGCATCACAAATCTGACCCTTATACCACAAAATATAGATTTCAGTCTTTATCATCTACCACAGTGTTTCTCAGTCTTAAAAACAAGATGGCTGGGGCAATCTGATGACTGAAGTTCACATGTCTTAACATTGCCAAGATTAAGAACTATTGCTCTAATCTAGAGGTCTGCAAACTTGGCAGCTTGTGGACTTCAACTCCCAGAATTCTCCAGCCAGCTAAGTGTTTTTGGTTAAAGCTGGTTTGTATTCTTTTACTGCAGATTAGCAGTTGGTAGAGAAGCATGGAGGCTTTGGATAACATATTTGAATGACATGATATCCTTATATCTACAAAAATCAAAATCTCCTAGCCATGATATTTCTGTATGACACCATAAGACATGAAAATTACACTTTAGAGAAGCAGGTATTCACAACTATGAACTTTGGTGTTGGTGAAGACTCTTGAGAATACCAAGGACAGCCAAGAAAACAAATCAACAGATCATCAAACAAATCAAACCAGAGGTTTCACTTGAGACACCAACAACCAGGGTCCAAATATCCTACTTCATACAAATTATGCAAAGATTCAGCTCTCTAGAAAAGGCTCTAATGCTGGTAAAAGTGGAATGAAAAAGAAGAAGAGGATAACCAGCAGCAAAGTGGATGAATTCAATTATACTTGCTATGAGTGCACTGTTGGGAAACTTGAAAGAACAGTTTAGGGACAGATCATCATGAAGAAGATCTATTTATGTGGCTGCCAGATGTCAAAAATAATTTGATGGCACATAATCAATTAATACTATCAATTTGTTTAACACCAATTAAAATCTAATTAATAAAATAAATAATAGGAATAAACCCGTAAATTCTAAACGCGGTTTAGAAACATATTGTGATGTCAGAGTAGTTCAAGCAATTTCTACAATAGTCAAAGATTTTAAAATTTAGTTTTTTTAAGAGGTACATTCACAAGTGCAATATGGTCAATAAGTAAAACATACATTTGCTCAAGTTGAACTCAACCATTGATAAATTCCATGCATTCATGTCAATTTCTTGGAAATAATATGCAAGTGCTCTGCTGATGTCCTTGTTTGAAGCTTTTTTTTGTTGTTGTTATTAAACTTTCTAGTTTATTCTACAGAGGCAATTTGGTGTAGTAATTAAGGAAGCAGGAAAGAAACCAGGAGACTGTGAGTCCTAGTCCTGCCTTAGGTATAAAGCCAATAGTGAGACCTTGTGCCTGTCACTGTCCCTTAGTCCGAGGAAGCAGACAATGGCAAACTGTTTCTGAAATCTTGCCAAGAAAACCAGTTGTGTGTGCAGTCACCAGCAATCAAGACTAACAATGGAATGGAATGGGAAAAGGAAAGAAATAAATTCCTGGGTTTCCTAGTGGCATCTAGCCTAAATACTAAGCTATGTTGACCTTGACCTCAGCCAAGATTAACTAGACGCTGCTATTTAATTGGCAGCTCAATACAGACAGCCATGAAATCTTGATATATTTTGTATAAATGTATAGTATTGCTTTTGATCTCATAAAAAAACAACCCAGAACAGCTATCTAATTCTCCTTTAAAAAAAAGCTTATGTCCAGTCCAGGCCTGATTTTAAAATAAGGACTTTTAAGATATGAGAGATGAGACCTTCAATTTGCCAATTAACAACAGCCTGAAAAAACTAGAGACATATGACTTACTTAATGAACTCTCTTCTCTGCCTTACATATATCACAGTAGACATAATTTTTCATGCACAATAGGAATTCAATTTTTTAGGGGATGGACAGATTTTTTTCATTCTGTTAACACCACTTTATCTTTGTTGCTTTTTTTCTGATTTACTTTTTTCTTAGTTTGAAATGCATTTTCAAAAATGCTACCATCGAAGTGAGCATGGCTGTAAGCCAGATCTTTCCTGGTGCACCAGCTCAGTCTGGTGCTATTTTACGGGAAGAAGTCATCTTCTATAACAGAATGATCTGTTGCAAAGGCTGCGTGCAATGAGCATTAGAAATGCTTTATATATTCCCAAACATCACTGATTTTTTACTTAAAAATGTGAACTATTTAACGGTAAGGCTTTCAGATTAGAGTAGTATCTAGAGAAAGTCATGTTATATATCCCACATCTCCATTCTAAATTACGTTAGCTTATAGTTAACCAAGTTTTACCTCTATTCATTCTTAAAATAATTTTATATCAACACCAAGATCCCATGTGCATTTATTTGCCTACTCCTAGTATCTTCTTTGTAAAAAGCTTCCACTGGTTGCAGCTTTGATAACTTTTAGCACAGTAAGGTCAGATGGTGCTCTGTTAAAGCAGAAGTAAGAAATATTGCAACTTAGGATATCTCCAATTACTGGTGCGTGTAATAACACAAAAGAAATCAAAGAAGAGCTTCCAAATAAACAAATGAGACTTCAAAGGAAGCTCCTGGGTCATCAAAACAACTTCCATCATCCTTGCTCAGGATTTTCCCTATTGCTTAAACTCTTTGTTTTGTCTGCCCTCATCAATGAGTCCATTCATTCCCATAATCAGCTCTGATTAGTGTTGCTTCACATCAGTCTTTTCCCTTTTCTCTTCTGTTTTGCCTGTAGAAGGATTGAAATCAGCTTCTACCACCCCTCCTTGTTAAAAGCCGCACCTCTCCTGCTGACTTACTGCTCTCTCAATCAAAAGGGCAAAAGGAAACAGTTGGGATTCATTCTTCCCTCTTTTTTGAGAAACTACACAAATGTCAACTTCCTCAGAGGATGTTTGGCATAGCTGAGTTCAGTCAAGCAATGTACAAAGGACGGGATGATCAAAAGTTTGAAGGGCTGCCCACTGCTAAAGAGGGGAGAAAAAAGGAAAATGTGATCTTTTCTATAGTTTTAAAGACACACTTGTCTCTGCTAGCAGTGTTACTTCTATTAAACCAGATATTTAGAAACAAAATTCAAGCCTGGGATTTTCAGTTGTTAAAAGCCAGATATTAGCCTTAATTCAGATTAATTATTACTGTTCTTGATTCTTTTAAATTTATAACCCCATGTCCTTTATATGTTCAAGTATGCTAACTATAACATCCATGCATGCATTCTTTAGTTCTACAAGCCTTTGGTTTTGTTTTGTTTTTTTTAATTAGTAATTTGTTTTCAGAAGGAGTTCTGTTTTCTTAAAGGAATTAAGGAGGCATGTCATTACAAACTAAATATGAAATTCAAACAGAAAAAAGAACTTGTCAATTTTAATGTCACCATGACCTCTTATTTTTTGTTTGTTTGTGATGCTTTTATCTGTTCAGTTTTGAAGTCTTGTAGTTGTCAATGAAACGTGCCCGCACACTGCAAAAGGAAAACACTGTTTATGTTTCATAATTTCCGCTGCATTATTTAAAAAGCATATTTGTCTCTGTTTCATTTAAGTACACAACATCTAGGTCTTTATCAGATGCTGCTCGGAAGGTGCCATTAGACTGGATAGCTTTAAAAAGGGGCAAAGCAAAATTATGAATGAAAGAGAATGGTAGAATATTTTTTTTTAAAGATAGTGAATCTATAAATGCTCAAAGCAAAGAACAAACAATAAAGAGATGCTGCTACTTTATATTCTGCTTATGCTTTCCAAAACAAGTCCCTGTCTAAGTTAATATCTTAGGTTAAACTGTAAAAAGACTGCATAAGAGAAGGCAAACATTATCATTAGGTTGTTATTTTAAGCATTTAGCTTTCTTTTTAGTCAGAGCCTTTTAACGAAAGACATGGAACCTTTTTTTAAAATACTACAGTACAAAGAGCAGGATACTAAAATTTCTCATAGGATAAGTGTAGGGAAAAGTTAACATAGTGAACTATTAATTTTAAGTTCCAGAAATCCATCTGTAAAATAAAAACAGTAAGGCAACTACTAGGAGAATCTGAATCAAAATCATACCAAACGGGAGCTTTTTAACTACTGCACTGAAAATATTTAAGCAAGTCCCTTGCATTAAGCTTTTCATATGGCAATTTATACATATAAATATGCAAATTAAGGATTACTAGAATTATTAAAATTTTAAAGAAGGGCAATCCAATTAATGTTCCTCAAATAAAACCAATTGTTCAAATAATTTACATCCCACCCCTAGATCACACCAAATCTGTTCATTGAATTTCTCCCCTATTAATTTGTCCAAATTCTCTCACAGATGGATTTGGTTCAAAATCAAAATATCCTTTCAATTAATTCCCTTTTCTCAATCATCATACCCATCTCCTTCCCCTCCTCTTATAATTGAAAAAAAAAGGGAAGATGCACAATTCCAGTGGGTGGTGATCTATCCTGGTTTTCTTTTCTTTTTAAACATAATCAGCTCAGCAATCTGTTAGTTGGCTCTGGTGCCACTTGAAGTCTTCAGTTTGAAGCCTTCAATCTGTAGATCTATCTCTGCAAGCGCTGCACTTTTAAGAGTTCAAACCCAGACAGCCGATCCCCGTATGGTATTAGAACTGGGATGGGGGTATCTTCAATTTAAAAAAAAAAAAGAATGTGAATGCAAGCTGAGGAGGGATGGGAGAGATTTTGCTTACTTGCAAAAGTTTAGTTATGAAAGGAGACAACGCTCATCCTTACATTATTGACAGACTATTGAACTAAATTTTCTTGGCAGGCAGCAAAGGAGAGTAACCCATAAAAATAGTGTGTTTGTTTGTGTCTCTCTGTCTTTTTATCTACACACACCTTTCATACAGGGAGTATCTACGTCTATTTTGGGTACCACGTTTCCAGAAGGATTTTGACCAATGAGAAAAGAGGAGGGTAATACAGCTGATACAGAGACTTCAGGACTTGTCCTGTGAGTATGGCCAAGAAACGTTGGATGTTCTATCTAAAGAAAAAAGTTCAGTTTTCAGGCACCTATGATGTACCGAAACTGTTTTCCATTATTACCAAACTGGGACCTGAAATAATGAGCATAAGTTTCAGCTAGCCACAGAATCATAGAATCTTGAAGGTCATCTGATCCAATACCCCAGCTCAGTGCAGGAATCCTTATACCATATTGCTGTCCAATCTTTTCTTGAAAACGTCCACTAATAGGACACAAACAGGTTCAGAAGGCAGACTGTTCATCTACTGAACAGCTATCATCACAATCATGAACTTCCTCCTTATTTCAACTTTGATTTTTTTTCTACCCTCAATAAAGGAGAATAGTTCAGGGTTAAAATGAGGAGTCTTTGGTTCTCTCATAGTTTGGTTGTTTCCTTGCAGATGCTTCATTACCCAAATTAGGTAACCTTATCGGCACTAGACTAACCGCTGATGGTATTACCTAATACCTAATTTAGTTAATGAAATGTCTGCAAGAAAACAACCAAGCTCAGAGAGCACCAAGGACCCCTATTCTATCCCCAGTTGCTATGGAGAATAAGTTCACACCACCTTCCCTGTGTTATCTATTCATATTTTAGAAGATTGCTATCATGACTTCTCTTAGACTTTGTTTCCTTAAGTTAACTGTTCTTTGCAGGATTTAGCCTCTAAGTTTCTTTTCATACCTCTCTTTCCAGTTCTTCAGCATCTTTTTTTCATTGGGGCAACAGAACTGCATACAATAGTCTAGGCATGGGATGGCTTGCGCAGCATAGAGTGGTATTATCACCTCCTATGATTGTAATATTATACCTCAAAGAGCCCATCTTTGAGGTATAATGTGGTGTCGTGCCTCTGACGGTGTCCGACTCGGAGGTCGAGGAGCAACAGCTGGCAGAGAGCAGTGAGGGGGAGGCTGGAGCTGAGGATGAGCATGGGGAAGAGCAGGCCCAGGCTGGAACTAGTGATCTAGGGCTGGAGCCAGAGAGGGGAAGTTCAGAGGAGGAAATGTGAGCAGCTTCCCCACCTGATCCAAGACAAAGACACAAGGACAAGAGACCATTATAAAAAGGTCTACTCAGGAGGAAGTGAGGAAAGGGATGCAACTGAGCTAAAACCTTTAAAGCTAGCTAGTTTGCGATTAGAAGTGCTGGAATCAAAGGCTGAATTTGAATTTGTAGCTTCTTAGTGACCTTGTCTTATGTTGTACTTTGTACAGATAGTCCTTGATTTACAATCACAATTGAGCCCCAAATTTCTGTTGCTAAGCGAGACAGGTATTGAGCGAGTTTTGCTCCATTTAATGAAACTTTGTTGCCACAGTTGTTAAATTAATCATTGCAGTTGTTCTGCTAGTAACACGGTTGTTATGTGAATTTGGTTTCTCCAATTACTTCGTTTTTCGTAAAAGTAAAAAACATGTGACACCCCCCAGGACACTGCGACTATCATAAACACCCAATTGCCAAGTGTCCAAATTTTGATCCTATGATCATGTGGATGCTGCAACAATTGTAAATGTGAAAAATGGTCATAAGTCATGTTTTCAGTGCCATTGTAACTTTGAATGGTCATTAACTGAATAGCTGTAACTTGAAGACTCCATGCAAGAAAAGCCACTATTTGTTTTGGGTTTTTTCCCTCTTTTCTTTTTGTCTATATCAGTGATGGCGAACCTTTTTTTTCTCAGGTGCTAAAAGTGTGTGTGTGTGTGTGTGTGTGTGTGCATGCATGCATGTGCCAACACCCATAATGCAATGCTCCCAACCGGCCCCACCCACCATGTATGGATGCATGACCCCCATTTTGGTGCTAGCAGGCTTCCCTGAAGCCTCCTGGAACCAAAAGCAGGGTGCGGGGGGCACTTCGACTTCATGCATGCATGCCCATCTCCTGGCAGAGATCCAAAAATCAGCTGGCCAGCAGGAGGTGCACGGGCATGCATGGTGGAGATGACCCGAGTGTCAGCTCCCGTGCCCACAGAGATGGGTCCATGTGCCACCTGTGGTACTGTGATGACTGGTCTATATGAAGACCCTTTGTCACTATTGAAAATTTTGTTGGATAAGTCTCAGGGATAAATTCTATGAATATCCTTCTGAATATTCCATCTATTCTTTGGGGCATTAGCAATACATCCAGCTTTATGTCATTTGCAAATGTTATGAGCAATCCTGCTAATGCCTCATCTTTTTAGGAATATTTTGAAATGTACTGCACCCAGGAGAGAACTCTAGGGTAGCCATTATATACTTCCCTGCATTTGGACATAAGCACATTAAGGACCACACTTAATGTCATCCCGCCAGTTTTTCTCACTATTTCAAGCAAGGGAATAAGCTTTCCTGTAGGGACTAGACAAGATAATCTTGACAGAAATGGGCAAGAATAACTGCCTAAGCCAAAAGGGATGAAACATAGATAGATAGATAGATAGATAGATAGATAGATAGATAGATAGATAGATAGATAGATAGATAGATAGATAGATAGATTTCAATAAAAACAGGTTTGGATTATCTGCTCTTGTTTATCTAGCACAGGTGTCAGCAACCTGTAGGTCCCAAGTAGCTTGTGGCTCTTTGCTCCCTGCCGACCCAGTCGTTCAACCTACTCTCTGCCCTGAGAAACTGGGCCAACTAAGGTTTGGCCAATGCCAACCTTGCTAACATGAGGGCTGGGAATGGGACCTGGGAAGAGGGTATGACAGAAAGGGGAACAGGTTCGTAGCTGAGAAGCGAGCATGATCTGTGGTGGCAGCTTTACTGAAGATGACCCTCCTCCTCCTCTTCTTCGTCGTCATGTGTACCCCCCCCGGCCAGCTGTAGCAAGGCTGGGAAGGTGCACATGAGTGGGGATACCTTCATCAAGTGAGCCGCTGGGCTTGGCCAAAGCGTAGTGAAAGTACACAGAACAGGTGGGTTGACTGGCTGATGGGCAAACATCTTTGGACAGGGTGCTGTGACTTTCTCCAAGCCTGATCCCCAGGGTGGGCTGTCAGGTTCTGTGGGGCTGACCCCCTTTTCCCGCTACTCCTCCAGCTCAGCAGTGCCACCACCAGCATTGATTGAAAAGCATCCTCTGGGCAACAAAAGTCCACTGTGTGAGATTTAAACCTGCCTAGAGGATGCTTTTCAATCAATCAGACAGGGAGAGAGAAATGAGAAAATGATGGATGAAGAGAATGAGAGAGGAAAAAGAGATAAAAACAAATGAGAGAATGAAGGGGGAGAGAGAGACAGAAGGAAAGAGAAAGTGAATGAGAAGAAAAAGAGAGGAAATGTGAGAGAGGAAAGGGGAGAAAAAGAGAGAGAGAAATGAGAAAATGGAGAGAGAATGAGAGAGGAAAAAGAGAAAGAAAGGAGAGAAAGAAAGGAGAGGAGGGAAAGAGAGAAATGAGAGAGCGCTGGAGGGAGAGAAGGAGAGAGAGGGAAAATGAAAGAAGGAGAAATAAAGAAAGGAGAGAGAGAGGAAAAAAAAGAGAGAAACAGAAATGAGAGAAATAAAGAGACAAAGGAGACAGAGAAAAGGAGAGGAAGAGAGAGAGTGAAATGAGAAAATGATGGAGAGAATGAGAGAGGCATAAGAGAGAGAAACAAATGAGAGCGGGGGAAGGGAAGGAGAAAGATAGGGAAACAAATGAGAGAGAAGGGCGACAGAAAGAAAGAGAGGAAAAACAAGGAAAAACAAAAATGAGAGGGAGGAAGGGGGAGAGATGAGAAAGAGAGAGAGATTGAGAGTGAGAAAGAGAGAGATTGAGAGAGAGAGAGAGCTATTGAGAGAGAGAGAGAGACGGAGGGAGGGAGAGCGAGAGCGATTGAGAGAGAGAGCGAGATTTCCCACAGAAAACACCAGGAGCCACACCTGGGTAGACACGGCTTGGGGGGGGGGGGTGTCATGTGACTGCATGGGAGTGATGAGTTGGCCACACCCACCCAGGTTTTATGGCTCCCAGTGTTGTTGTTTTTTGGTGGGAAACAGGTCCAAATGGCTGTTTGAGTGTTTAAGGTTGCAGACACCTGATCTAGCAGGACTGATAATTCCTTAGTTCACTAATCTATTCACACTGTCAGAGAAAACAGTAAAAATTGTCTGATACAATTTGTTTTTAACTAATCCATGCTGGCTTCTGGTTATCACACTGTTAGTTTCTACGTGCTTGCAACCCTACTGTTTGATTATCTTTGCTAGAGTTTTCCCAGATATTGACCTCTCAAGGATTGATCTGTAGTTTTCTGGGTCCAGTCTTCCCCCTTTTTAAAATATTGGAGTAAGATTGGCTCTTCTCTTTGTCCAGCTTTTGATAAACTGTAAAGTGAGAAAGTGTTTTAGAAAAAAAGTGTTTTAGATTTAGAAAAAGAAAAAGGCTATGGGATGATACAGCTCTCACAGATCATGTATGTACATCACATTGCACCCCGAACAAAAAGGCAGAGCATATATATGACAAATAAATTAAAATGTATAATATAATATAATTTTTTCTAAAAAAATCAAGTCACAAAATACACCACACACACACGCTTAATGGATCTTTAGTGAATGAATAAGAAATATATATCTTCCTTCCTTGTTGTCTTCCTTTTCTCTTTCTCTAATATATGTAAAGTAAACATTGCTTTAAATCATAATTGCTTTATTACATTATGTGTTTTTATGATACCCAAGAAATGCTCTATTCTTTGATCATTTATAACATATTTCTGTCCTATAATGTTCAAAGATCAGCTGCAATTTTTCTCCAAAATGTGATCGTTTATCTCTGCAAAAGTCCATTACAATCCTTGCTCATTCTAATTTTATTATTATAGCCATAATTTTGATCATAGTCATAAAGTCAATTAGTTTCAATCAACTGCTTCTGCATACATAGTTCAGCCCTACCCAAAAACACAAAACATCAGTGCAAGAAAAAAGAAAATGTGTTTATGTAGCTTTGATTGCTAGGTAGGCTTAAAGAGGTCTTGAATATAATCTCATAATCAGTTTCTCTGTTAGCACTTGCTACAGGACCTAATCATCAGAACAGATATCTAGACTGTGGTCACATTTCTTATTAGTGCAACCTAAAAATGTAACCACAGAAAAACATATTTTTTTTCTTTGTTCATATGAATCAAAGTCCAAAATTCACTCATATGTTTTCCCATGCCATATTTCTTTGGCATTTTATTTTCTAGAAAGATATTCAATTGAAGCTGGAAATTAGTTCTCCTATCTTTTTGATAGCAAGTACAATATATTGAAACTAGTCACCTTATGGTGTTCAAAAGAAAAAAAAATGTTTATACTATTTATAATTCTATTAGAATCCATAGAAATAGTCTGACATCCATACCCTGACCAAAAATTAATATATAAAGTTTGTACAGTTTTTTAATTTTTAGTTGGAGAAGTAAAGAACTCCAATCATTACATTTTCAGCTTAAAAGTTTTCCTTTTGCATAGTATGAATGTACATATGGTGTTTATAAACTGTCTTTTAACATTTAGATATTTTATTCATTTTTCCACATGGCACAAGTAGACACATATCACTGTTGAAAAGATAACAGTCAAATGACATAGCTCTATAGCTAAAGAACTCAAAGTACTGCAGATTTCACTGGTGGAATGGTAAGCAGCTAAGTGTATATCAGAATAGACATATCCATTTTTCAGAAAACAGGACAAAACAGTTTTGTCCTCAAGATACAAGTATAAAGGTAAAGGTAAAGGTTTCCCTTGCACATATGTTCTAGTCATTTCTGCCTCTAGGGGTGGTATTCATCTCCGCTTCAAAGCCGAAGAGTCAGCGCTGTCCGAAGAAGTCTCTGTGATCATGTGGCTGGCATGACTAAACACCAAAGGCGCAAGGAGGCTATTACCTTTCCATGAAAGGTGGTCCATATTTTTTCTTTGCAATTTATGTGCTTTCAAAACTGCTAGGTTGGCAGAAGCTGGGACAAGTAACGGGAGTTCACCCCATTAAATCATGGCACTAGGGATTCGAACCGCTGAACTGCTGACCTTCAGATTGACAAGCTCAGCTGTCTTATCTGCTGAGCTACCATGTCCCTTGTAAGATACAAGTATAGTTTGTGAAAATTAATTATTGAATAATTAATTGATGCTTCTGCCAAAGTTGTGATTTTTCCAGTAAGCAATATTTTAGTCCTTGACTTTACCTGCCCGTTCTCGTTGTCTAAAATTTTGTATGTCAGTATGCCTGAAATAGAAACTTTTCTTGACAAAAAATTGAAAAGATTAAAAAAAAAACCCTATGTCACTTGTTCATCATGTCCTAATTTAAGACAGCATTCTAGCCACTAGAAGATTAAGTAGTCTGATTTTAAGAACGTTACTGTAATTGAAATTCTTTTGATAAAAATGTCATTTTCTCTTTTAAAGGTTGAATTTGCTTGTCACTAGCTGAACAGTATACTCTTCAAACTTTACATTTGTCACAGAAACACTCAACAAGAATAATATCAGAGAACACTTATAAGTAAACAGCCACAAGCATTAGCCAAGGCATATTGCTATCATGCAACTATGCTTCATTCCCTCTGAAAGAGATGTAGCTGTCTTACAAATACTGTTCCAATCTTTTTCTAAACTTTTAAATGCTTTTCTTTGCAATGAGAAGCAGAGGAACTCTTTTTCCATGTTCCATGTTAGATGTACTGCAAATTTATGCTGATAATCACTGTAATTGTTTCTTGCCTTCCTATATAATTTCGGTTAATCTGGACCAGGGGTGTCAAACTCATGTCATCACAGCAGTGTCACGTGATGTATCAGGACTTTTTTTTCCCACTTTGCTAAACCAGGTGTGGGCGTGTGACGGATCCAGCCCATGGGCCGGGAGTTTGAAAGCCCTGATCTAGGCCAAGGTTTTTCAGATTTTAAGATTGTGTGCATTTCAGCTTCAGGAATTCCACAACTAGCCAGCAGAATTTCCCATCTATAGTTCTGAATTAGCAAAAAATAATATTCTTATCATCTCCACAATGATGAAATAAAATAACTTGCTAACTATAACCGCAGATCTTGGGGATTAAGAGAGGGCGAAAAATAATCTTCAGAAAGGCTGTGAAGTCAATCAGTGTGAAAACATGGAAATGAATAGCCATGGACCCAAAGCTTCATGATAATATAGCAATAAATGTGCTCAGTAATGTTTCAGGTAAGTAGTTTTGACAGTGGTAGCATTTTGCTGAATCAGCATTGAAGAGACCTTCTAACGACATATATTCTGAATGTGTGACTGGAGAAATGAATGAAAGAAGAGTAGTTGTAAGCATGATGTATACATAAATATGAAACCTGGATATTCTATAAAGAAGACTAGTAGTGGTAAATAAGAAAAGTGTTGGAAAATCAGAGATGTGTTTCAGCAGGTTCTGACCAGTTATGGAGAACCAGTAGTGGAATTTTTGAGTAGTTCAAAGAACAGGTAAATGCCACCTCTGACTGGCTCAGCTCCCATCTATTCTCTGACTCCTGAGTCCCAGATGATCAGGAGGAAATGGGGATTTTGAAGTAACCTCTGCTCCTCTGCTTGAAACAAAATACTTATGCCACTAGACTTGAAATTCTGGGTTTAGAAAATTTAGAACTATGCAGCTTTTGGTACGACCTAAGCATAGCTCATAAAATCATCTGCTACAATGTACTACCTGTCAGGGACTACTTCACCTTCAATCACAACAACATAAGAGCACAATAGATACAAACTTAAAGTGAACCACTCTAAACTTGATTGCAGAAAATATGACTTCAGCAACAGAGTGGTCATTGCCTAGTTAGTACTACCTGACACTGTGGTGTCATCCCAAACCCCCCCAAAAAACTTTAAGCTAAGACTGTCTACTGTCTACTGTTGACTTCACCCCATTCCTAAGAGGTCTGTAAGGGGCATGCATAGGAACACCAGCATGCCTACCATCCCTGTCCT